>APFE030310738.1:37226-52011 GCA_000404065.3 Pinus taeda
AGCTCGATCTTGAAACGACTGTAACTTTGTACTTTCAGATCTTTAAGTTCTGAAATTGTGACCTACAGTATCCCTCTGTGTCCCCTTTCCAATGCCACCAGTCTGACCCCTATTGGATCTCCAATGAAGAGTTATGCAAAATCTCCCACAGTGACCCGATTATAGACCTTTCCAGAAGAGCGAACTTGTATGAAGTGCCACGTCTCACTATTTGGACCTTTGGCTCTAAACAATATTTAGAAGAAATTACAGTCCGTCCTCTTTCTAAACCTTTTTGCGAAATTTCAATCCGATGCTCAGAGAGAAAGTTATGATGAGTTTCCCCAGGTCACCTGTTTGGAATGTAATTCAGGAGTCTGCAAAAAGACCAACTTCCTCAGATCATACCTCTGCAAATATAGTGCGAACAGTTCTGAAATTTGGACCCGAGATTTAACGTGATGTATTCTCAAATGGGTTTTTTTTTTCAACTTCTGAAACGTCGCAGAAAAACAGTTATAGCGAAAATGCCACGATGACCTGTTTGGAGCAGCAAAACCCTAGAATCCAAAGCTCTGATACCAATGTTATGGAACCAGCTCAAGAAAAGATAGGAAAGATAGATCAACGCTAGAATTCAGCCCTCTTCGAGGGGCAACCTTTCTTTATTTACATAAATGAACAATTCTTCGTATGATACAATAATTGAAAGACCTCCTGTCTATATATGGAAGGTCATAAGGGTCATTATATAATCAAAGCCTACTAACAATAATAATGTAAGGGCACATATAACATCAGTGGGCTTCTATGGGGCACAATAGTAACAATATGGGCACTACATGGGTACATCAATATAATAAGGGGGTTGTACTAATAATAATAAGGTGTTACACTAGTAGTATAGGGGCCTAACAATTGTCTCTAATATGGAAAATCAAAATTGAGGACATGACATTTTCTAGGATCTATATTTAGGTTGAGAAAGGAACTCCAACCCCAAATCAATAAGGGGTATGGGTACCTTTCTATCCTTGAGCATTCATGTTTTCAGAACCACTTCCTGAACATATTATCCAAGATGGAGCTTATGGACTTTATCATTTGGTCCACTATTCTTTATAGCTTCAACGTATGGGGGGCTAGCTTGCTTTAGTTAGAATGGGATAAGGCAGAGAGTTTATAGGACTTCATGCTTTGTCATTTTATTAGGAGCATGAGGATAATACCCCATGCCATTGTTCACATAGAAGTCCTAGCTCACCCCTTTAGGCTCTAGATCATTTTCAGATTGGTTTCTTTCTCACATTGCACTAGTGTTTTGTTGACTTGCTTACTAGTAGGGACCATTACCCATACCTTACCTATTTTCTCCTTAGAGGCCTTAGCCTCTAACAAACCTAGAGGATGGGTTCATATGTCCCAGTGTTTAGAGATCTTAAGTTTTCTCCAGTTAGTGGGCGTATTGATGGACCATGTCCCTTCTTTTAGGTGTTCTTTGGGTGTTACAGGGAAATTTGACCTGAGCAAGCAAGCTACTTTTAACCCAATCGATCAGAGTATGATCTACCCAGATGTGAGTGTGTGATCATGAACAAGATCAAAGAGTCAAGCCCCAACCCTTTCCTACACAAATAAATACATACAACACTTGTACATGATAAAATGAAGATCATAAGCTAAAACCTAGTATCTTCACAAGTCAGTGGAGTCCCTTGGGTCTGATGCAAAGGAAGGTCGCTTACACTTGAATATCTCATTCCAGCTGCAATAAAATAAGACCCTACACACAACACCGCCAAACAAGCAAACAATGGCCTTTTTGCAGAGGGGTCAACTTAAAACCAACATATGCAAGCATAAACCATATTCAAAGTATGGATATAGAAAAGAAACACATGTACACTAATCCAAAATGATAATACATAAGGCGTATACCTCCAAAAAAGAGAGGCCTCTCCTCGAACTTTCAACTTGGCCTCCTTCTCCCAATGCAACAGAGCTCCCGCACTATAATATGGTTACTTCCTCTTGTTCCCTTTCCTCTTGGTGAGATTATATAGGTTCATTCTATCCTTTAGGAGAATATATCTAGACACCTAGGGGTTTGAGAAGTTAGGAAAATTCTACAATAATGGACCTTTAGCCAACTCATACACAAGTGGGTCAAGTTGATCTCCTTGGGAATGACAAACTCTAGAAAACTTTTTCTCAATTATGAGTTTTTTCTCATTCATCTCAATTATGAAATAATAATTATCTCATAATTATAAATTTGTGACAAAATAATTATGAGAAATAACTCAATTATAGAATTTCACCCTTTTAACATGGAATAAATATCACATAAGTAAAATAAAAGGTGAAAGGGGTTGCATTCTAGCCAGCAACTGGTGTAAGTTGAACTTGGGTCTCTCTTACTACATCGGAGTGGAAAATAGGGTTATAACATTAGGTTCCATTGGACATCTCTCACTGACTAGAAAAAGGATGAATGAGATCGTTAGAGATGATATATGTATATATATATATATATAGGTAGTATATTTAGGTTAATTGGTTTGACCTACTAGGGGAGTTCAAGCCTTTCTATGTGGGGCACTCTTTGGAGTTGAGGGATGGAGTCCTATGCTGGGCACTTTTGAACGCTGAGATATGGCCTCATTGTTCAACCTCCTTACACATTACAACACTAGATGCATGTGCTCAGGATATCCCTAGGCCAGTTTTGAGTGGGTTCACATAGACTCTAAATAGTGATTGAGCACCACATTTCATGGGAAGATAGGATTTGCTAGTTTTTTCACACAAAAGATACCAAAATGGAGCAACACTTTATTTTGTGATGCCCCATCTACTAGGAGATACAAAGATGGTTCTATTTCTCTTTAAAAAGTCTTAATACTCTCTCCACCTTTCTTAGGTATCTGAATTAGTAGTTCCTACTCATGTTTATGAGGGAGACACTAGTGCTCCTATCCTCCATTCTCAGGCCACTCCTTTGGTTGGACATGACTTGACGATTGCATACTTTTTCACATTGTTGATAGTGAACATGGGCACTAATGCCCTTGTAGGTAGCAACACCATTTTAGAAGGATCTAGGTTAGGGAGATCTCGGGGGGACTCTTTCATTGCTAGCACAACTTCTTTGGAGCTACATATTTACACGTCGAGATAGGGGTCATTCTTCTAGTAGGAAACCCTTCACTTCTAAATGAAAATGATAACTTCCTCCTTTGAGACAGATATGTACATAGCGTACTAGCTCTTATGGATAGACTTCTATCAAGAGTTTCTTCTCTTTGGCCTCAAATGCTAGGAGAGTTTCAATTAGAGTGGGATATCCTCTTCTTTCAGTGATATATCAAGGGGACACCGCCCTTATTCCCTCCTTTTTCGGTATTCTCCTTTAGGGAGTCTTTTGGTTTTTTTATTTTAAACCCTTAGCAATTTTTCAATATGTCCATCTCTTTTAGCAACATTTTTTCCTTCCTAGTCTAGAAAGTTTACATATTTGATTAGTTTCATCATTGGTTTTATAGGAGTGGCCCTTATGCTCCATTGTACTTAGAAGTATCATTGACCTATTTGTGGTCATTTTTTGAACATTAAGAGAATCATCTTATTTTTTGTTTCATCTTCTTCTTCACAACACCTACCTAGTCACCATAACTATAACTATGTCTTCTCCTCTTCGATGACACTCCTTGCAAGTTGCTCTTGGTGCAATTATCTTTATAGAGATTGTCTTCTCACAACCTTCCCAATAGTTCTACCTAGTACCGTTGACTAGAACTATGTTCCACCTAATTATCTCTTCTCCAAGGCTTCATGTCACCTTCTTTCCTTCACTTTGAGATATATGTTGGTATTGACTAGCAATGTATTACAAGCTCATTCTCTCCTTTCTTGCTTGTGTGTAGGCTGCTTCTCATTACATGCTATAGGCTCATCCTCTTTTATTCTTTTAGATATTTCTATGTAGTAGCATAATTGAAACTATCTTGTTTAGTTTTGTTGTCTCTCTCCACTGTCATCACCTTCCTCTCCTTGGGCCGCCTTCTTTCCTTCATTATGAACTACAAGCCTGTCTTCTCTTGTAATGAATTGCGAGTTCATACTCTCTAGTTTTTTCCTATGTTCACGGTTCTTCTTATTACAATTTATGGGCTTGTCTTCTTTTATTCTGTCAAACACTTCTATGGAATAACATAATTGGAACTATCTTCTTTAGTTTTGTTGCATCTCTCCTCCAGGCTAGCTCCTTCTTCTTCTCTATCTTCTCTTTGCTATGAGCTATAGGCCCATTTTCTCTTCCTTTGCCTCTTCTTCCATGTTTTATCCTCTCTTCTCCTCTCTGTGGTACAGGTTATGTTAAGCATGCCTTTTTCTCTTTTGTTTCCCTCCTTTTTATGGATTTTTTAAATTCCTTGAGCTACCTAACCAATTGTTCTAATAGGTCATTTCAAAGTTTCCAATCCAAACCCAACATGAAACCTCCTCATAGCTAGCTTCCAACCACCATATCATACTCCTAATGCTTTTCTCTTGATGTGAATTCCTTGTGTACCTGATTATGTGTTGCCTTCCCATTGGGCAGTAAGATTTTGGAGCACCCTTCATATTTTTCTCATGACCTAATGGGGCTCTCACCTTCATTTATATACCTAGTCATCATCTTCTATGTCTTCTCCTCTTCAATAATTCTATTAGGAAGTTCCTCTTGTTGGCTTCTCTCACATCATTCATAGTGGTTGTACCTAGTATCTCCAATTGCAACTCCCTTCCGAACGATTGTCCTTTGTAGTCTTCTCTTGTTGAGATTATCTTTTGTCATTTTCTTAAGACTTCAAGCCTTCTTTTCTTCATTGCAAACTATAGGCTTTCCTTCTCCAACAATGTATTGCAAGTTCACACTCTTTGCTTCCCACTACATCCTATAAGCTCACCTTCTTCTCTTCTCTAAGAGATTTCTATTGGACAACACAACTAGAACTATTTTCTTTAGTTTTGTTGCCTCTCTCTTCTAGGTCAGCTTTGTCATCATCTCTTCTCTTCTCTCTACCATGAAATACGAGATCATTTTCTCTTCCTCTAACTCTTTTTTGACTTCCCCTCTATTCTCATTTTTGTGATTTAGGTTATGTTTTGAATGCATTCACTTGTCTTGTTTACCTCCTTTTCTCAAGCTTCATAAACTTCTTCAAGTTATCTGACCAACTGCCTTGATGGACCATGGTAAGGTTTCCTAAACTCACCAGGGAGCCTTCACATAACTTCCTTCCAATGGCCATCTTGCATGAGTTCATTATGGATCCCATTATTTATTCCCTTATTATTGGGAAATGATATTTTTTAGTTTCTTCCATCCTCCAATCATAACTCTATGGGGTTCTCACTATTGTTGGTATCCCTTGGTGATTAGATAACCCGCAAGCCATTGTAAGGATTTTGGGGCCTTCTTGTGCAAACCCTAAGTATAGTTCCACTAGAGGGCCATGGTTTCCTTGATTGAGTGACATCCTTCATGTCACAAATCATTCTCACACTTCTCTCATTGGGTTACATCATTACTCAACTAGTAGGGCCTTGCCACGTGGTGTTTCCATAATAGCTAACGAGACCCTTTAGTCACCTCCTTCCAACTATGAATTTTCCCATAAGTCCTACTTTCTCCACTTCCTCCTTCCATATACCAACTATAATAATGGACCAAACTTCACACAATATATTAATATGACAATTCACTCTCCATGTGGACTCCTCAACTCACATCAAATTGCCTTATTGGATGAGTTATAGGACATCCTTCCTTCTCAGTTTTTCTTGTTGGTGCCTTCCTTAGGTGGTCAAGGATGCTTATTCATGGGATAGGTGTAAGGACTCGTACAATGGCCCTTGCCTCAACCAACCTCTATTACACTCTTGGCTCTACCTTTGATGCTTATACGGTTATACCACCCTTGCATTTCCTTTTCATTGCAACACTCTTCACCGTTATTTATTTATCTTTTTCCTTCCACTCCAAACTGTAACTTGTGTAACTTGTGTGCCTTTTAACAACATTAAACAATGCACATATTTGTGCAATCATGATCGTTGATCTGTTCTATTGACAGTGGATCTTCCTGGAACTTTCCCACTATTTAACCCTTTAATATTTTGGGTTTGGGCCGATTGCAAATTAATCTAATCTCAGATTGATCTTCAATTGGCCATAACTTTTCATTCGATAGAAGTTTTTATGAGCAGAATATACCACTGGAAAGGTATCAATGAGATCTACGCAACCATGCTATTTGTAAGATCTATTGAGAATCATAACTTCATCAAAAACTTGAATAACTTCAAGAGTACATATATTCATGTAATGAGACCTCGTGAAAGATCAAGTAGTCATACTACTTCACAAAGAGTCTCGTTGCTTCTTTGATCATCAAGGATGATCCTATTGTTGTTGTCGCATACATCCCTTTGACATCAATGACATCTTGTTGTCATCAATGACAACATCATGTGAAACAATATCCCCCTTTGTCATTGGTATCAACACCCCTAGACATTGATGGTGATTGGATTTCAAAGCAAATCAATAGCTTCTAGTGAAGTGCGGTAATCTCTCCCTGCTACAATTATAAGTGTAATGATTGCAATCTCTCCTTGGTACAATTATAAGTGTAATGCCTGCAATCTTTCCCTGTTACAAATAGAAGTATAATCCTTGCAATCCCTCCTTGTTACAAATATAAGTGTAATGTCTGCAATCTCTCCCTGTTACATCAATGTTTGCAATATCTTCCCCTTCGACATCAATTGCAAAGGGTCACAAATATTTGTAGAGCGTTGCCATGTTAATGATCCAGTATGAGTACCTATTTCTAAATGATCCTATGGACTTGTCGGAACCATGCTTCTTTCTTATTGTTATACACTCTGCCCTTGCAACCATGCTTCTGCTGCATGCTTGTTCTCCCCATGAGCTCATCCTATCACTATTGTTGTACTCCTCCAAAGATCATGATCCTTTATTTATTTGTAGGAATTTGTTATATGGCTGCACTTTTTTTACATATGAGATATCACCATCAAAACATAGTCTACATACTTCATAATTGATTTTTCAAGTTTTGATTTGACGAGCAATGATCTTGAAGAAGCTTTCTTCAAGGAATTATATCTGAGAAATCATAATTAATCGAGGTCCTCCTTGACCTCTTCTCCATCCTTCCAACACTGATAGTAAATCTCTCTCTATTGTACCATCTAGAGTTAAGTCTGTTATCTCGAGCAATGTGGCCTTCATTGTGACATATGTGACATTCAACATCGGGCTTCAATATTTGTTGATATTGCTATCACATTCACTTCATTTGGTCCACGTCTCCATCGAGGTATCTTATAGCAAGTACTCCACAAGTTTATTCATTGGATTCTGGTACATTGGTATTTACTTACCACTTCGATAATTAATTCATTACCTTAGAGATTTTCCATAGATAGTTAGTACACATACTAGTGCAGTGAATGTGGTACATGCATATGTAGTTATCATATGCATGTCTTGTATGCATGCTAATATTTCTATGTTCCTGATAACTCGAAGTGGGTCATAACATACATCCCTCTTTCAAAAAACTTCGTCCGAAGTTAAGGTTTATATAGTATATCGGTGCTTATTTTAGTAATTAGTGTAATCATATAAGGATTATGTTCTATGATTGAATTTTCATTTATAATTGTGAGGACACTTAAAATTTGTATTTTTAACATTTATTGGTTACAATTTTAATAGTCAATCCCTACCCCATCCGGGCTCCCAAGCTATTCTAGAATCATCCTATCATTCCTGATCTCTTCCGCTCTCATCTTATCTGTCCTCTACTAGAATATTCCATGGCCTTAGCTATACTGATCTAACCATTCATAAACCTCAAGGGTGACAACGTCGACTATATTGAACTGATTACCCAGTAGGCATCTAACAGTCATCATCACACGTCTAGGGGAGCGTGATTCACATAGTCCTCCCATGACTCTAAGTTTTGGAGGATAAATGGTGGGTAACACCTCTACCCCTCCTAGTAGGTGTTGGAAATATTGAGGGGGGGGTGAATCAATATTTCTTTTCAATTGTTATTTTTATCAGTTAAATAATTTATATTTAGAACACATAAATGAATAACAAAAATGAATGCTTTTATTAATATAATCTTTGCAATAAATCAAGTACAATGTATATAGGGCTTCAACCAGTTGCCAAGCACCAACTTGGACTTTTTGTGAGGCTCCAACCTCCAGAGCACCAACCCTATCTTGTCAAGGAACCAACCTTGGATTTAGGAGCACCAACTCCCAGGACACCACTCCTTCCAATTTTGAGGCACCAACCCCAAAGGCTCCAACCCTCTGCTATATATTGTCTGGATATGTTTGGTAGTAATTCTCTGCTCCCAACCCTGTTGGACCTATGACTTACTTCTATCCTCTTGCTTCTTCCACGTCTGCTAGACCTTCGACTTCCTCTGTTTCTTACAATTCACCTGCAGTAAACTTTCCTTGTTCTCTATTATAGATGCTTGATACGCCTGACCTTTCGCTTCCTTCTTCGCTCGCTTGATCTTCTGCTTCCTCTGCGCTCACTCGACCTTTTAGCTTCCTATTTCTCTTCGAGTTCACCAATACTTAAAAGACATGTTCATTTGGAAGAGAGGCCGAATTACAATAGTGTTGCATATTAAAATTATATTAGAGAGGCCCTTTTTAATATTCATACAATAGACTCATTATTTACAGAGGACATCATAGGAGAGGCTATACCCATAGGGAGGTCCCACATGCCACCTCACTACCTCAATTCGCAATCGCAACCCTTTGGCTTCACAATATAACATTGTCGATGCCCCTATTTCCGACTGATGCAATATTCCAATAAGCTTCCTTTGATAACTTAATCGTGTCCACAACTTATATTGCAATCGGCGGTCGGGTTCACAAGACTTATCGCAATCGGCAGTCCGGCGGTGTCAACCCTTTTGAACTTTGCAATTCAATGGATGCGATAGTTAGTTAAGCCATGCTATAATGTTGTAGCGGGTCCGCAATGCTATCACAATCGCAATTTTCAAGTGGCATTCCTTTGTGATACATAACTTCCAATGCGGATGCAATACTATTAAATCATGTTATAGTGGTGTAGCGGGTCCACAATAATATCGTAATCGCAGTTATTAATGTGACATCCATTTATGAATTACGATATGAAAGTTCCAATGGGCGGATGTGATATTGCATTGGGTTGTTACCATAAACTGTTGGGTCCGTGTATTATATCACAATCGGGGATTTTAGTGTAGCAACAACTTCAATACTTATGATGTAATATTAATTTAAGATGTATTATAATGGCGCAGCGGGTCCACAGTGTTATCTCAATCGACAGTTTGCGAGACTTCCACTGGCACAAGGATTAAAACCCTGAATTAATCCTCGTAGTTGACCGTGATCTAAGGGTTGACTTATGAGAACGATGGCTAGGATTGAGTGCGGGACTTTAGCCACAAGTGCGGGACTTGAGTCTGTACTTTGCTACCCCTGCTCTTCCGATATGTTAACTCCTCTGATACTCTGTAGTACTTCTTCGATATGTTAAGTCCTTTGATATTCTCTACTATTTCATGCGATATTACTATTAACTCCTTTGTTAACACTGTTTATGCACCTCCGTCGATGTGTTCCTCTTTGCTTTTCGTGGCTTCCAGTGACCTCTTCCGATAGCTCTTCTTTGACTGCTCCTATTCTTAACTTCCAATGGCTTCCAATGTCTTTCCAATGGCTTCCCTGATGGCTTTGCTCCTTGGCTTCTTGCTCCTGTTTCTTCACGGATCTATTCTGCTTCTCCTTGGCTTCATATCATCATTTAGTATCTATAATATTGCTATATTGACATCAATGACAATCTAGGTCAACAATCCCCCTTTATTATTGATGGCAATATTCTTCTTCTCTCCCCCATTGACATCAATGGAAAAGGAGTGCACAAAGACTCCCCCTGTCGAACTGCTCCTCCTGTCATGCGACATCTTTATGAATCAACTTAATGTGATGCTAAAGAAATAACCCCCATCTTTTGACGAAGATGTTCAAATGCTTCTCGAGGAAGAGGTTTTGTGAAAATATAAGCTATCTGCTCTTTAGTATTGATATATTCCAAGATGATGTTTTGTTCAGCTACTTGTTCACGAAGGAAATGATACTTGATTGGTATATGTTTGGTCTTTGAGTGCATCACTAGATTTTTGCTGAGGCTGATAGCACTTGTGTTATTACAATAGATGGTGATTGGTTGATTTGTACCTATGTCGACATCTTTCAGAGGTTCCTTCATCCATAATATTTGAGTACAACAATCTGCGGCAGCTATATACTCGGCTTCAACTGTAGATAGTGATCTGGATGTTTGTTTTTTTGCTGAGCCAAGATACTAGATAATCTCCTAGGAAGAATGCCTTTTCGCTAGTACTTTTCAATCATTGACACTTCCGGCCCAATCAGCATCGATGTATGCAGTCACAGTAAGAGTTGAGCTCTTAGGATACCAAAGACTGAAATCAAGAGTTCCTTTTAAGTATCTGAGAATTCTTTTTATAGCCAACAAATGGGATTGTTTAGGAGTTGATTGAAATCTTCCCACCATTCCTACTGCTTGCGTAATGTTGGGTCTCGTAACAATTAAGTATAGAAGGGCTCCAATTGTTGACTTGTAATGAGTTGCATCTATCGGAGGAGAGTCATTATCTTTGCTTAATTTGCAATCTGTGGTCATAGGTGTGCTCATGGGTGCACAGTCTTCCATTCCATATCTTTTAAGCATGTCTTTAAGATATTTGGCTTGAGATATGAACATGCCTGCTGTGGTTTGAGATACTTGTAGTCCAAGGAAGTAAGATAACTCTCCTATCATCAACATCTCGAACTCTTTTGACATATTTTGAGCAAAATCATGGCTCATCTCATCATTATTACTAGCAAAAATTAAATCATCAACATAGACAAGTGTGACCAGTAACTTATCCTCATCCATCTTTATTTAGAGATTACTTCCGGCCACCCCTTTCTTGAAGCCTTGTTGTTGTAGATAGTGATCCAATCTTGCATACCAAGCTCTAGGAGCTTGTTTCAACCCATATAATGGCTTTTTCAACTTACAAACAAAGTCCTTTCCTTTTGCTAGATTAAACCCTTCTGGTTGCTCCATGTAGACTTCTTCCTTGAGTTCCCCATTAAGAAATGTTGATTTTATGTCCATTTGATAGATTTTAAATCCTTTTGAGCAAGAAAATGCCAAGAACATCCTTATAGCTTCCACACAAGCTACTGGTGGAATGGTTTATTCAAATTCAATTCCTTCAATTTGTGAATAACCTTTACAAACAAGCCTTGCCTTATTTCTGATGATTTGTCCATCTTCATTCATTTTGTTTTTGAACACCCACTTGGTTCCAATTATATTTTTATCCTTTGGATGAGGTACCGGCTTCCATGTCTCCATTCTTCTTGATTTGAGACATTTCTTTTTCCATGGCTTTTACCCAATGAGGATCCTTACTTGCTTGAGTAAATGTTTCTGGTTTTATCATGGATAGAAGAGCAACATCATTTTTCTTTGGTGTACTTGTCATCCTTCTTCGGGTTTGCATCCCTTCATCTATATTGCAAATAATTTGCTCTTTTGGGTGATATTTTTGGAGAAACTTCATCTTAGAAGGGGTTTGAGATGGTTCTTTTTCCTTGTGTTTTTCTTGATATTTTTCTTCTTTTTTCAGGTTCTTCAATGAGAGGGTCAACTTCATGTTCTTCAATTTCTTTTTCTGGAAGGTCTTCATCAATCTTCACATCAATGCTTTCTACTATTTTCCGTAGTCGATTATTGTAGCACTTGTAGGCTTTGCTCCTTGTAGAGTATTCAAGGAATATCCCCTCGTCAACCCGAGAATCAAATTTTCCTAGTGAGCCATCATTGATTTTTATGAAGCACTTGCTTCCAAAAATCTTGAAGTATTTTACTGAAGCAGGTCTTCCTTTCCATAATTCATAAGGAGTCTTCTCATTATTTGGTCTTAGTTGAGTTCAATTCAAGGTATAAACAACTGTCCCGACTGCTTCTCTCCAGAATTTTGGCTGCAAGTCAACTGCTATTAACATTGTTCTTGCCATTTCTTGAACTGTTCCATTTTTTCTTTCAACTACCCCATTTTGATTGGGTGTTATGGCAGCAGAGAGTTCTCTTTCGATTCCATGTACTTTACAGAATTCATCAAATTATTTTGATGTGAATTCTCCCCCTCTATCTGTTCTGAGACGTTTAATCTTAGAGTCCTTTTCATTTTCTACAAGATCTTTAAGATTCTTAAAACACTCAAATGCTTCAGATAATATTTTATGAAATATACCCACATCATTCTAGTATAGTCATCAACAAATAAATCAAAGTACCTTTCTCCTTGGAGTGTCGGAGTTCTCGTTGGTCCACATAAATCAGCATGGATGATCTCCAAAGGCTTTGATGTAGAAAACTCCTTGGTCTTGTGGCTAGTTCTAGTTTGCTTTCCATGTTGACATGGACTGCATACTCCTTGGTTTGGCTTGAATAACTTTGGGATGTCTCGTATTGCATTAATATTGCTAATATTGATCAAGTTATCAAAGCTTGTATGTCCAAGTCGCGTGTGCCACAAACAACTTTCATCTGTTTGACTTAAGTAACATTTATCTTCTTGAATTTTGTTCAGAATGTAGATGTTATCTAGTGTTCTAACCCCTTTCGCCACAAGTTCCCCTGAGGAAGAGTTTCTTATTTCACAATCTTTAGTGCTAAAGACAACATTATGTCCTTGATCACAGATTTGGCTAACACTCAGAAGATTGTGTTTGAGCCCGTTTACTAGCAAAGCATTTTGAGCCTTTCCTTTTCCATTAATAAGGGTAACACTTCCTTTTTCCAACAATTTTGGTAGATCCACTTCCAAAGGATACATTTCCTTCCTTTTTGTTCAATGAGACAAACTTCCTTTTGTCCCTGTCATATGTCTGGAGCACCCACTATCCACAAACCAATGATTTTCATCACTGTGAGCACATAGAGCTAGGCCACATTTATCCGTGTTGGGATTCTCATTTTTTGCTTTTCTTCTTTTGAGGGGGCAATTTTGTTCATTGTGTCCATTATCATTACATAATGAGCAAATCGGATCAAATTTGGCTAAGCGATCAAAAGAGTTGTAGGTCTTGATTTGTCCTTTCCCTTTGGAACCATATGGTTTCTTTGTTTGATCCTTCAATTTTGGTGTTTTATTCTTACGGGCCATGCAATGTCTAGCTTGATGACCAAAATTTTTACAATAAAAACAATGCCCAAAAAAGGTAGTTTTGTACCTGTTGTAATAGCCATGATTTGAATCAACATTCTTCCTTGGAGTTACTCTCTCTTCATTCTTTGGATTTGAGATGGGCCTTTGATGAAATAGTCTTTCTTCTTTTGGGTTGTTGGAAAGTACGTCGGCATAGCTTTTCGCATTATTCTTAGTACTTGATGATTCCCAATCCTTTTTGACTTGCTCTAATTCCTTACTCAGAGATACTATTTCCGCTTCACGTTCTTCACAAATTTCTTCTTTTTCTTTTAGTTTATTTTTCATGAGGTCTTCCCTTCTTTTTGTTTCCTTGTTTTATACCTTGAGAGAGATGATTTTATTTCATAATTTCTCATTTTCTTCAATGGAACTCATTAACAATTCATCTACATTTCCTTCTAGACCTGAATCATCATCATTTGTGAATGCCATGAATAATACTTCTTTGCTTCCAGCGTGGTCATTTTCTTCATCTGATTCATCATTATCTCCTTTGCAGTGAGGGAACTGATTAGTTGATTTCTTTTTGATGACTACAAATTCATCTTCATCAGACTCATCTTGCTTAGAGAAGAAATTCTTATTGAGCCCTTTCTTTTTGTATACCATCCTTTTATAATTTTTCTCACCATCACTATCATGCTTGGGAGGACATTTTGCAGCATAATGACCTATTTTTCCACATTTGAAACAAATAAGAGGGTACTTACCTTTTAGCTTAATTACTTTCTTTAGACTTCGTACAAATTGCACCAATTTTGATTCAACATCGGAGTAATCACTTCTAGTATTCCATTCTTTCCATTTTTTTGATTTTGAGGCCTTGAATGTTGCATCTTCGAAACTTGGGCATTCTTTTCTCATCTCATAGGCAATGAGGATTCCATGAAGTTCATCCATCTTGAGAGTATCTAGATCCTTCATTTCTTCTATAGCACTTACTTTGGAGTCAAATTTGTTTAGGAGAGGTCTTAAGACCTTTTGAACAACAATGCTTTCTTCAATGTTTTCTTCAAATCCTTTAAGAGAGTTGGCCACTTCAACTATTGATCTGATATTCACCCTATGAGTGCCATCAGTTGAAGATTTGTTAAACAAAAGGTATTACAGACTCGTGCTGGTGTGTGTTCTGTGTTATTTAAGCAACGGATTGATCAGATTGCCAATACACAGGCATTTAAAGGGAAAGATAACAGAGAATTACAGTAAGCAACACAAAGACACAAACAATTTTTAATAAGGAGTTCACCCTATTCCCCAGGGCTACGTCTCCGGTCCAGCTTTAGTGGTGGCCTTGTTTTATTGTGTTTTACAACAAAGAATTCACAATGCAGGGACTCAATATGAGTTCTCCTGACAGCAGATTTTGCTTAGCAGGGTGGTTCTTGGATTCC
>APFE030310738.1:58061-95164 GCA_000404065.3 Pinus taeda
AAACAAGCTTCTAGAATGCTCTAGAAATGACCACAAGTAACTTTTTTAAGATGAAACTCGCGCCTTTTAACCTTTACAGGAGTACGCACCCATCCCTTGACTTACAGAGCGTACAAGTACGCAGGTACAATGAGCTTGGGATGCGTACACGCGGTAAGGTTGAGAGAAACTGTGTACCTAGAGATAAACATGTTTTTTAATGACTTTCTCTCTTTCTTGAAGTTTGACATGGAGAGCAGAGGTATGAGGCTTGCCAAGGAGGATAGTATGACTGTTGATGGAGCCATACTAACTGCAAATAGTCATGGTGACAAATTTTAGTGTAACACACACTTTCTTTTGAAAAATTTATCATACTTACCTCTACGTGCTATGATGGTCAGGGCACTACTTTACTACCCACTACTGGGACTCCTACTCCAAACAGTCTGAGGTCTAGTTGGGACTTCTTACTAGGGATATCCCTTGACATGTTAGAGGGTCTAACACTGTCAACACCTAGGTATATGTTAATGATGCTATAAATCAACCAACAAAGGGGATCTCCCTAGTATAAAGTGCTAACTAAACCTCACACGAGTTGGAGTAGGATCCCCATTTAGATAATAGTATGGGCCACCATTATTTTTAAGGATTCTCCTTGGTTGCAATTACCAACATAGAAGATTATGCAAACAATATTTAAAACAAGAAAGTATGTTGACACTATGAGGTATAAAACTGCAACGTATATAAGGTACTTTCATGGAAAGAAAAGAGAGAGTGAGACTTTAAAAGAAAAGTAATAGTACTATCCTAAAAGAGACACACAAGAGCATGGAAATAATTTTTAGTTAACCTAAAAAGTTTTTCACAATATAACAATGATCATAAAAGAAAGTAACAACACACATTCAACAAGATGCATACCAAAGCCAACAAAATAGTTAATTTTCATTAGTATGTGTAAACATAAATATGCACCACAAAAAATGAAATAATAGTCCTACAATCATTCATGACATATACATGAAAGTGTGATGGCTCTAAGAGCTTCATATATTAATTGAAAATCCCAAGATACACGATTATGTAACACTAACTCCAATAGTGGAACATTAGGTCACCACTTACTCCTTCAAAGAATGATCTTGTCTCCTATGCCAAGCTAGAGAAGCCAAGGTGAAAAATTCCTTTGCTTGAGTTATGAGGGTATATATAGATAACAAATGAGGTGACTCTCCATCTCCCTTGTAACCTACCTTCCCTCATGAATCTTGAGCTCCCATGTGACTTTTCAAATTCTTATGTGACCTTTGAGCTTCTACATGACTTTAGAACTCTCTAGTGACTTTTCATATTCCATGTGGTGCCCTCAGGATTCCAAAATTTTTCATTTTTTCATTTTTGGGGAATACAATAATTACATTTCACCAACAATGGAAAAATACCCTTTTGACAACATATGACTATGATGGTGACACTTTGAGAAGCCATGACTTGGTGATGGTAACATAAGACTTCATTGCAATGTATTGGTGCCAAGATCCTCTCTCTATTGACATGTGTTCAACTATTCATGATTGATTTGCAAGGTGATTCATCTTCATCCTTGAAAAGATCTAATTATAATATTAGAGTATTTCGTGTCATCTCAGTCTCCATCTGTCATGGTCCAAGATTCCTTTATTCTTGCATGATAGTATCTTTATGACTTGTCTCCATAGGTGTCCTTTCTTGTTTCCTCCCTTGCTGACTTCCTCAATCATCAACATGCCATGATAAGGATATGTCACCTAGAAATTAAATTCACTCATTTTAAGACAACATCAGTCCCATAGTCACCTATTTTACCTTTTCTCATGTGAGGCTTCCTGTGATGAGATAATGGGCATGAAATGAGAGGGAAGCCTAGGGATTTCATAGTGCATAGACCTAGGAGGCTAAGAGTGAGGGTTTGGGAACTTTAACTGTGTGATGCATAGTGGCAAAGGATAAGGAAAGTTAGGGACTGTGTAGTGGGTATGTTTAGGAGGTATGGAGGCAAGGCTAGGTACTATAACTATGAAGTGCACAGTTATTGAAAAGCAGTCTCCTGGGATTACAGGGTTGAGCACTACAGTGACACAGAGATGGCCCAAATGTCCACTAGAATTTTGAAATACATAGTTGAGGAAAGGTAGGAAAAGAGATTGCATAGTTGAGAAAGATAAGGATACAAGGAGGCTTGACTAGGAATTGTGGCTACACAATGCGTAGTGGCCGAGGGAGAGGATCAAAATACTGAGCAGTTGGGCACTAAAAGAGTCCAAAATAGGCTCCATTATATATGTTGATTGTGTAATGAATAGGGAAAGGCACGATTGATCAATAATTTTCATTAGGAAAGTGTAACTAGAATATTTGAGTGACTAAAGACTAAGATTGTGTAGTGCACAATTGGAGGCACGGAAAATTTTAAGGATAAAATTTTATCTTAAAGTTTAGCAACTTTGGGGAATATTACTAGTCTCTAGTAGACAAATAATAAAATGTTTGATGATATTTTCTAAAAATATCTATATTTTTAATTATTTTATATCTGTCTATATAAGATATTGGTGATTTTTAAGGTAAAATAATTTTATACTATAAAACTTAGGCAGATATTTTTTAGAAAATATGGAAATTGGTGAAATTTGTTTTTGAAAACGTATGGAAAATTAGCCCACCTACAAATACTAGCCCCTAAAATTTTCCCTGATTAGAGGAGAGTGTCCTATATGACTGCATAGTGAGTAGTTCCAAGAAGTAGAGGGCTCAAAATGTGGCTTGATACTTCACAGTGCACAATTGGAGGAGCCAAAAAGGTTGGTCTTAATTAGGCAAGTTGCGAGGATAATGAGAAATCTAAAAATGACTAAGTGTGGGACCCGTAAAAGAAGAAGGTAGGAGTGAAAGCATTTTACATGACTTGAACATGATCGTGCACTCATAAATTATCAACCACATTCCAAGGAGATACACAACACCCAAAACCAACATGTATATAGTGAAACTATAGTAAAACAACACTTATCTCCAAAGTTGACACTTACGATGTACCTTTACGACACAAGTGTCACAATGCTACAAAAATATTCGCCATGACATAAGAATGTGTTCAACACATGATCTAAGGATAAATAGCATCAACTAGTGCCCGTGAGTGCACTAGAGTTTCCTCTAGAAAGTGTTCCAAGGTGCTCTTAAGATGCGTGAAAACAAGCGAAAGCAACACATGTCGATATAAAGAAAACACAAGAGACAGATGTAAGAATGAAAGAGACAAAAGCAACACTTGTGAGAGTAAGAATAAGTGAAAATTACACTTATAAAAGTTAAAGAAAGTGACACATGGGAAAGTAAAAGAAAACAAAAGCAATACTCGTGAAATTGAAAGTAAGCAAAACGACAGTCATGAAAGTGAAAGTGACACTTACAAAAGAAAAAGTGCACAAAAGTGATAATTGAGAAAATATCCTGAATTATAATGTAGAATTTTCTCTACAAATCAGCTAGCTCACTGATATCATGTAGAAATTTCACCTGCAGATCAAACTTATATATGCAAGGTACTAAAGCATAATACTAGATCTACATCTACCATAAATTTTGCGGAAGCTTAATCAAACATGAGCAACATCAAGCATGAACATGAATAAATGAGAATGAGAAGTAATCAACCATAACATAGAAGATATAACTTGGGGAAAGCACCAGCCAAAAACCCCATCCTTGTATTATCAATCAAGTGGAAATCTTCAACAATATATAAAAAGAATCAGCTCAAAAGCTATCCTTCTCTCTCTATATTCTGATGATGTAGCTCATGGACTACATAGGCCTGTATATATAGGCTGAACAATTCCTCCAAGCTCCTATTTCCTTGCATAGTTTTGATTGGGGTCCAATTACATAACATGTGTGAATTGACCCAAATCATACTTTCTATCACCTCAGGTCCAACTACGCAGTCATAAAAGGAAGAAGATTCCTTCCTCATGCAAGGAATATTCACTAGGAATATCCTAGCATCTGATAGTACACTATCCCTCATCTGATCTCAACTAGTTCTCTATTTGAACTGACATGCATGAGTTATCCATGAGTGAATCTTCAGTTTGTCTGAAAATACCAATTGTTACATGCATGCAAGCATTAACAAACTGAATCTCATTAATTTAACTACTTGTTAAATTAATCTAACTAGACTTGACTAAGTTAAACTAAGTCAACTGATCCTCTCAATATAGAACTCATCCTTAATTCCTCAATCAGTTGAGAAAATCACAGACACATTCCCCAATTAGTGGAGAAATTATTGCATGTTCTCACAAAGACTTCAAGTTTGATTTTCCTTAACTAGTCAACTCATGGAGAATTAATTTACTGCCTATTTTAGACCAGGGACTCTCTAAAAATAAGAATCCAACTTGAAATACTAAAAATAGAACTTCTATTTTTATCACTTCAATTTTTCATTCCCTGTTGCCCAATCCAACACTGATGCCAAAATTGCTATTCTTAGCAATGCTATTTTTATCCCTTCTATTTTTAGCAATTTCTTGTTGCCAATTTTCAACACTCCCTCTCAACAAGAAAGGCTTCCTCTCGAACCCAATCCTATACCTCTGGAATGTTCTGCATGCAACACATCTACCAAGTGTGGTTGCTCCAGCAACTCCTGGAACAAAAAAAACTCCCAACTGACCTCTCTGTTGGACTAGAAACATACTCTGATGCTGAAGCTCTACTTGCTACTGACAAGTGCTCCCTCTCTGACCTCTGCGCTATTGCAACATCTCCATGCATCTCACACCATTGCACCCTTCTCTGTGCTACCCTACACTCTGCAACACACTTGTGCCTCTCGCAATGCTACAGCTTGCATGCTTTCCGCTATCTTGGGATTCCCTGCACTGTAGCTCTCTCTGTCGCTCCATCCGCATCTGTCTCTACCCAATCAATCAGTTCCTTCTACTCCACATCAGGGCTCCCGTAGCAAGGTCTCATCCAAGAGGTTGGGTACCTCAAGGATCTTAACTCTCCTCCTTGGACGATCACTCCACATTGCCTCACCTCCTACCTGGAGATATGGTTGCATGTGATCCCTCTACTCACTTGGCTCGAAGTTTCCCCCTACTAGAGGTCTCTACATGAGTAGATGTCTCTACTCTATCTCCACTCAGCTACCCCTATTGTGGCTACTCCAAAACCTCTTGAAGCAACTGCACCAATCGTGGCTCCTCCCAATTGTTTAAGACATCTTCTAGCACTGCATGTTGAGAGGTAATATACTCCTCCTCTCAACCACCAAGTCTCCATCAGTCACCTTGCTACTCAAGGCTTTGCATGCATATTTAACCTCAAGAGCATACAGCTTCTTGACCCGTGAACCGATCTACTTCATTTGTCTAGTGATGATGTGTCTAAGGAAAACCTTTCCCTTACTGAAGACTACGTCATAGCCTCTATCTTCCAGCATTGCAATGGACACCAAGTTTCTCTTCAGTCCTGGTACATACTTGACATCCATTAAGGTAATGTGAGCTCCATGCTCCCTTTGAAAAATAACCGTGCCTACACCTGAGACACTATACTTTTCATCATTACCCATTGCTATGAGTATCTGGAGATGTTTCTCCTCCAAAGTACTAAACAAACTCTTGTCTCCGATCATGTGGAAAGAAGATCCATTGCCAAGAAACCAACCACTTCCCACCATGGATTATACCATGCATGAGAAGAGTGTGAAATCCTACTCAAAATGTGAAGCAAGTGCCTCACCTTCAGATCCTTCCCCAGATCCTTTCTTAGATTTCCTCTGTGGACAATTTGTAACAAAATGGCCCACCTCATGACAACGAAAGCATCACACTTTTGATTTTTCAACCTTCTTCCCACCATGGGAAGAACTAGATTCAGAAAGAGAAACATTATCCTTCCCCTTCTTTGCCTTACTCACTAAGGCATAATTCTCTTCATCCTCCATGGATGAAGAACCATCTCTGGTGCTTCGTTTGATCTCCTCCTACATCAAATCAGACCATATTCATTCCCAATCTGGTAGTTTCTCCCTTCCATTAACTGAGTCCTAGTAGCTATGCCTACTCTTAGGAAGGCCGAGGAGTGTTAGACTCACCATGTCATCATCAGTTGTCACGACCCCTACACTTGCAAGCTCATCCCTGCATGAGGTGAGCTTGTCCAGATACATAGAGATTGTGTCCCCACTTTCACACTTGATCTTTAGAAGCTTGTCCTTCAGTGCCAGCTTCCTCTGATCACTACTATTCTAATATAAATCTTTCAATGTTTTCAACACTACAAATGGAGTCTCCTTCCCATGGAGGCTCGAGACTATGTGATCTCGAACTCCCTCCAGGATGATTCTCCTAGCTCTAGCCACACACTTTTCCATTCTGTCAGTTGAGTAGCATCAATCGGCTTCTAGACTTCTTGATCAATGAAGTCCTTAAGGCCATTATCTTCCAATACTGCCTCTATGCAATCCTTCCAAGCTATGTAGTTTGAGTTTCCATCAAGAGCATACTCAAGCCTTAAACCATAGAATGCCATCGGTGAAATAGATGTTATAAGAACTTGAGATCTATATCTTGAATAATAAACTTCAAATTTCTCTTGCTTGTATATTGTTCTTCCTTGATCACCTGTGCTCTAATACCATGTAGAATTTTCTCTACAAATCAGCTAGCTCACTTATATCATGTAGAAATTTCACCTATAGATCAAACTGATATAGGCAATGTACTAAAGCATAATACTAGATCTACATCTACCATAAACTTTGTGGAAGCTTAATCAAACATTAGCAACATAAAACATGAATAGATATAACTGAGAATGAGAAGTAATCAACCATAACACAAAAGATATAACCTAGGGAAAACACCAACGTAAAACCCCATCTCTGTATTATCAATCAAGTGGAAATCCTCAACAACATACAAAAAGAATCAGCTCAAAAGATATCCTACTCTCTCTGTACTATGATGATGTAGCTCATGGACTACCTAGGCCTGTATATATAGGCTACACAATTCCTCCAAGCTCCTATTTCCTTGTGCAGTTTTGATTGGGGTCCAATTACATAACATTTGTGAATTGGCCCAAATCATACCTGTTGTCACCTCAAGTCCAACTACGCAGTCATAGAAGGAAGAAGATTCCTTCCTCATGTAAGGAATATTCACTAGGAATATCCTAGCATCTGATAGTACACTATCCCTCATCTGATCTCAACTGGGTCTCTATCTGAACTGACATGCGTGAGTTATCCACGAGTGAATCTTCAGTTATCTAAAAATACTAGTTGTTACATGCATGCAAGCATTAACAAACTAAATCTCATTAATTTAACAACTTGTTGAATTAATCTAACTGGACTTGACTAAGTTAAACTAAGTCAACTGGTCCTCTCAATATAGAACTCATCCTTAATTCCTCAATCAATGGAGCAAATGAAGGACACATTCCCCAATCAGTGGAGAAATTATTGCATGTTCTCACAAAGACTTCAAGTTTTATTTTCCTTAACTAATTAACTCATGGAGAATTAATTAATTAATATTCAAACTACTGGTAAGACCAAATTCGAATTTTTACTTCCTATTTTAGACCAGGGACTGTCTAAAAATAAGAATCCAACTTGAACTGCTAAAAATAGAACTTCTAATTTTAGCACTTCCATTTTTCATTCCCTATTGCCCAATCCAAAACTGATGCCCAAACTGCTATTCTTAGTAGTGCTATTTTTAGCAATTTCTTGTTGCCAATTTTCAACATATAATACAGTTGGAAATGAGAGTGAGACAATGGTCCTTATGCTTCAAAGTGCACAAGAATCATACAGAAATTAATGTGTAGACTCAATACTTCTCATGAAATTTACTAAATCAAAAGACTTGAAGCTACTTTACTGATATGCGAAAGTTAATTAAATGTCTAGAAAAAAAATCATAGACATGCAAAAGGAAACATTACATGCACATAGATTTCTCTAGGGAAAAACAACTGCTCAAAACCCCTTACTATCTATGTTGTATTAATCAAAGAATAAAGATGAAATACAAATGCTTGCTCAAGCTTGAGCACAACCTGCAAGTGTATAGTCTATCCCTCTGCTTGACTGATGACTCTGGCCAACACTCAACTAATTTTCAAGCCCTTCAAGCACCTATTTCCTTGCTTCATTCCCTTGAGAAATTGTCCCTATTGTTTAGGAGTTTTCCACCATGGAATTGCGCAATTGCCTTAGGTCCTTTCTCTGACTGCATGCACCACCGGTACACATGGGAATATGCTACAAATGATAGTACACTATCTTGGAATCTCCATATCAGCTTCATAACTCGAATTATCTACATGCAATAATTATCTGAGGTTGATTGATCTGTTAACTAGTTGATCATTGAGTGTGGTTGAATTTCTGCTTCCACAACTTGACCTCCACTAGTTCTTTTGATAGTTAGAACTAGTTAAACTAACAATAAATCAAATTCACTTAAATAGATTTCTACAAATTAGCAATAAAACATACTGAAATGAACTCAAGCTTCCCAAACTTGAATTAACTGAGTGACAATTTCCATGTCAACTCATTTAACTACCTCCAAGATTTCCGCGGAAATAGAAATTCGAATTTTCTCTAGTTTGAGCAAGGAAAAGTCAAACTGATATTTTCTTGTTTCATTTTAAACACTCCCTCTCAACTAGAAAGGGATTATCAACCACCCCTATCTTGTACTTGTGGAACTCAAACTTCCCTCTTGACAAGTCCTTTTTCAAAATATCTAAATCTTATTCCTCTGTCGGAATGTACTACAACAACATAATCCACCTCTGCACACAATGTCGTAGGTGGCAATATTGAATATCTATATGCTTGGATTGATCATGAAAAAAATGATCCTCAAATAATTTGATACAACTTTGGTTATCACAATAAATCACAGTAGGATCCATCATCTGACCAAACAAGCCAACAAGTATCTTTCTGATGTAGATCACCTCACATGTTGCTTGACTTGTAGCCATGTATTCTACTTCTATTGAGCTAAGTGCCATTGATCTCTACTTCTTTTTGTACCAAGAAATCTTTGTGGACCCAACACTGAAAATTCCACCTGATGTACTCTTCCGGTTTGATGGAATTCCCACACAATATGCATCTTTGAAGCCACACAACTTCACTCCCTCTATTCATCTACACTAAATTCCGAATTGAGTAGTGCCTTTGAGGTACTATAGAACATGCTTAACTTCCCTCCAAAATAGTTTTGTCAGACTAACTATAGCTTGAATCAGTTGGTTAGCTACATAGCACATGTCCAGTTATGTGTTGAAAAGATACATGAGTGAACCCACCAACTATTGGTAAATAGTCACATCCATTTGCTCATCTGAAGTGTCATCATCTTTCCTCTAGTTGGTCTCTAGAGGAGTCTCCATGAGTTTGCACATGTCCATGAAAAACCCCTAAAGTATCTTGTTGGCATACTTTCCTTGAGAGACAAACATTTCCCCATCACCTTGTCATACTTCCAATCCAAGGAAGTAATGGATAAGACCCATGTCCTTCATCGTGAATTCTCTTGAAAGGTTCTCCTTGCAATATCTTATCAACTTCTCATCACCAGTCAAGATCAAGTCATCAACATATAAAATAATAATCAACAATTTATCTTCTTCCAAAATATGATAGAGATTTGCATCTTCTTCACCTTTGGTGAAGCCAAAATCAGTGAGATAGTTATCAAACATGGTGAACCAAGCACAGGGTTCTTGCTTGAGACCATATAATAGTTGCTTGAGTTTTCACACATGAGACTCTTGATAAAAAGTCTCAAATCATTTTGGTTTCTCAATATACACCTCCTCATCAATAAATCCATTGAGGAATGTTGTTTTCACATCCATCTAGTGGATCTTCCACCCCATCTGTGCAGTCAAAGCAAGGATTAATCTGATGGATGATTACCTTGCAACAGGACAAAAAGTCTCCTCATTTTCAATCCATTCCACTTGAGAGTACCCCTTGTCCACAAATCTCACCTTGTAGTCTTTTATGCTTCCATTTGCTACATGCTTCACCTTGAAGATTCATCTTGAACCCACAACTGATTTGTCTACTAGAATTGGGACCACTTCCCAAACACTATTCTTCACAATGGATTCATATTCCTCTACCATTGCATCAACCCATACTGGTTTCTCTACTACTTCCTTGAAAGAGGATGGATCAGTCTTTACTAGCTCAGTCATTAGATCCATATAGCTAATGTACTAATCTGGGGACCTTCTCTATTTGAACAGATTTGAAGGAGCACCCACATTCTCTCTCATATCTTGCACAAGTATCTTAGCTTCTTTGGTTCTCTTCCTACCTTCTATGGATGGTTATGCTTGAGTTATTGTATCCACTCTCTTCTCCTCAACTTGTGGCTACTCCACAACATCCCTAGGATCCTCATTTAGAGATAAAATATCCTCCTTTGGTGGGATCTACAACTCCCACTCAATAGAGTACCACATGGCTTTGTCTTCATCAAATTTGACATTGCTTCGTACAATTTTCATTCTGAGTAATGGAAAATACACACGGTAGTTTTGGGGAGTTTCTATGTAACCCGCAAATACCCCCAATTGTGTTGTTAGCTCTAGCTTCTTGCTTGATTCTTTGGAGAGATTGAAGTAGATAGAGGCTCCAAAGATCTTGAAGTGTGACACATCTCACTTCCTCCCCAAGAAAGCCTCCTCTGGTGTGATCATACCAAGAATCCGATGAGAACTCCTATTCTATAAATTGACCAATGTGTTGCATGCTTCAGCCCACAAGTGCATAGGTAGGATTTTTTCATGCAACATCGCTCATGTTTCTCCCATAATGCTTTTGTTCTTCCTCTTAGCCGCCCCATTTCGTTGTGGGTTTTGGGGTGCTCTCAACTCTTTTCAAATGCCTTCTTTTGCAGAGAAATTTTTTAACTCATTTGATACGTACTCACCTCCATTATCACTCATGAGAGCCTTCACCTTCTTACCCGTTTCTTTCTCTACTAGTGCCTTGGACTCTAACAACTTAGAGAAAGTCTCATACTTCTTACGCATGAATAAAATTGAACACTTTCATGAGTAGTCATCAATAAATATGACAAAATATTTGTGCGTAGCAGTGTAAGCTGTCGAGAAAGGTCCACAAACATCAGAGTGGATCCTTTCAAGGATTGCATGTTCTTTAATGTCCCGATCATGGAAAGTGGATTTTGTGTACTTCCCTAAGGTACACCCTTTGCATTTGTACTACTGCTCTAGTGCTCCTTTGGGGAGGCCTGTGGTAATTTTTTGTGTGATCTTCAAAGAACCATGATGAAAATGGTCATATTCTATGCCAAAGTTCACTGACATCATGGCTCTACACCTTCTCTGCCTTTGTGCTCAATGAAGCACAATCCTCCACATATAGCTTGTGGAGGTCCTTCACATGAACCCCAATATGCTTCACCTAACTTGTGGTTATGTGTCTCAAGAATGCCTTTCCTTTGATGAAGATCACAATGTAACCACAATCTTCCAAAATTGCAATAGAGACAATATTCTTCTTTAGAACCAGAAAACACATCACATCATTGAGCATGAGAGGGGAGCTCGTATCCCTCTAAAAGGTGATTGTACCAATCTCGATCACACTATACCTTCCATTATCTCCCATCTCGATGTGCATCTAGAGATCCTTCTCCTTCAAATCACTGAGAAAATTTGTATTCCCTATCATATGGAACGAGGCACCATTCTTGAGGTACAACATGCTTCCATCATCGCGTTGTCCATGCATGCAATGAGAGTAAAATAAAGCTTGAACTATGAATCCAAAGCTTCATCCATTGCCCCTCATGAGGTCTTCTTTCCTTTTTGCTTGTGTGGACACTTTGTAGCATAGTGCCTAAATTCATAAAAGTGAAAGCACTTGATTCCGGACAAGTCTTTCTTCTTGCCCCCTTGACTAGATTCTTCTTTGGGTTGGGATTTCTTCCCTTTCTGTTTCTTTTCCTTTCCATCCAAGGCACATTTCTCCTCATCATTGCCCTTGGATGAACTCTTTTCTCTCATATTTCGTCTTATTTCTTCCTGTACCAAATAAAACCATAGGCATTCCCACTTTGGTAGTTTCTCCCTCTCATTCACTGAATCTATGTAGTTGTGCTAGCTCTTAGGAAGGCCTAAAAGGGCTAGGCTCACCAAATCATCCTCTACTATAGTAAAAAAAACTTGACCAAGTTCATCATGACATTCTATGAACCTGCTTAGGTATTATGGAATGGTCTCATTCCTTTAGATCTTGATATTTCAAACTTTTTCCTTGAGTGTTTATTTCCTATGGTCACTACTATTTTGGAACATAATTTTTAGTGCCTGTACTAAAATTTTTAGATAATATGGTCTTGTACTCCATCCAATATGATTTTACTCACCATGGAAACATACTTCTTCCATTTTTCCAGATCCTTAGCATCATATGTTGTTGGTTTCAAAATATCATTATCAATGAATTACTTCAACCCATTACACTCCAATACTACCTCTATGTGGTCATCCCATGCAACATAATTCAAGATTCCCTCAAGGGAATACTCGTGTCTTAGTGTATTGAAAGCCATCTTCTCAATCCTGAACAAAACCTGTAACACTGATATGCAAAATTGAATCTCCTGCAATGACAACTTAGAAATATTTTATCTACAATGGTTCCAACTTTGATACCATGTAGAAATTAATGTGTAGATTCAATAATGCTCATGAAATTACTAAATCACAATACTTTAAGCTAATCTACTGATCTTCAAAAGTTAATTCGCCATCTAGAACAAGAATCATAGACATGCAAAAGGAAGCATCACACATGTACATAGATTTTTCTAGGGGAAAGAAACTACTCAAAACCACTTACTATCTATATTGCATTAATCAGAGAATACAAATGAAATACATATTCTTGCTCGTGCCTAAGCACAACCTGCAAGTGTACAGTCTATCCCTCTGCTTGACTAATTGAATCTGGCTAACGCTTAGCCAATTTTCACTCTCCAAGTTCCTATTTCCTTGTGTTGTTCCCTTGAGAAATTTCCCCTATTTTTTAGGAAAATCCCACCAAGGAATTTCACAATTTCCTTAGATCCTTTCTCTGACTGCATGCACCACTTGTGCACACAGGAATATGCTACAACTAATAGTACACTACCTTGGAATCTCCATATCAATTGAGTAACTCGAATTCTCTGGATGCAATAATTATTTTGGGTTGATTAATCAGTTAATTTGTTGATCATTGAGTGTGGTTGAAGTTCCACTTCCACAACTTGACCTCCATTAGTTCTTATTACAGTTACAACTAGTTAAACTGAAATAACTCAAATTAGCTAAAATAGATTGCTACAAATTAGCAATTAAACATATTGAACTGAACTCAAGCTTCCCCAACTCGAATTAACTAACTTAATGGAGTGACAAGTTCCATGTCACCTCAGTTAACTACCTCCATTATTTCTGCTAAAATAGAAATTGGAATTTTCTCTAGTTTGACCAAGGAAAAGTCAAACTGAGATTTTCTTGTTGTATTTTCAACGAATCAAAATTGAAAGAAAACTATGACAATATCTATGAGTTAGATTCTTCATACAAGGGAGAGAAGATAAGAATGATGTGCTTTCCACTAAGAGGTGTAACAACACTGACTTAGAGAATTAAATTCTCACTATCAAATGGAAATTTGCACTAACTATTAGAAAATGCTACACATGCACTGTATTTATGAAATATACAATCACTACCACCAAGGGTTGTGTAGTCACTATCATCAGGAGTTATGTAGTTACTATCACTAGGAATTGCACAATCATGTAATATGTTTTCAGTCCTACCTTCTATTACTGGTCCCACCAATTTGTGATTATTATCATTCTCTTCACTTGATTCTAGGAAGTGTTCTTCCAAACATCAAGCCTTACAAATATCCCTATGGCCAAAAGAGTGAAATTGAACATATCATTACAGAGATACTAGAGGCTAGTATAATTCAACCTAGTCAAAGTTCTTTCTCTGCTCTAGTAGTGTTGGTGCACAAGAAGGATGGATCATGGCATATGTTTATGGATTGTAGGGAGCTCAACAAGCTCACTATTAAATATAAATTTCCCATTCCCATCATTTTTGAATTGTTGGATGAATTACATGGAGCAATTTACTTCACCAAGATGGATCTTCATTCAAGATATCATCAAATAAGAATGAAGATTGGAGACATTCTGAAAACAACATTTAGAACTCATTAAGGTCATTATGAATTTTTGGGCATGCCTTTTTGACTTACTAATGCACCTTCCACATTTCAAGGTTTGATGAATTCCATTTTAAAACCATTCCTTAGAAAATTTGTGTTATTATTTTTTGATGATATACTAATCTACAAAATGTCTTGGAAGGATCATGTTCAACATGTTGACAAGGTGCTCAAAATATTGAAGAAACAATTATATGAAAAGTCATCCAAATGTTTCATTGGAATATAGGAGGTCGAATATTTGGGTCATATTGTATTTGATGAGGGTGTTAAGGTAGACCCTAACAAAATTAAAGCCATTAAGGAATGAAAAATCCCCACAACAGTAAATCATCTTCGAGGATTTCTCTGGTTAACTGGGTATGATCGCAAGTTCATTAAGAATTATGGGAGAATAGAAACACCTCTAACAAAATTACTAAATAAAGATGTATTTTCCTGGAATTTAGAAGCAACTAAGGCCTTTGAACATATTAAAGAGGAAAATTTCCAGGCATCGGTCTTAGCTACGCCAAAATTCATAGAAACCTCTATTGTGGAATGCGATGCCTTAGGAAATGGAATTGGTGTTATTTTAATGCAATAAGGAAGACCCATTTCTTTTGAAATTTGTCCATTCAAGGGAAATTATTTACAAAAATCTATTTATGAGAAGGAAATGTTGGAAATACTACATGCGCTAAAGAAATGGCGACCTTACCTAATGGGAAGACATTTCAAGGTAAAAATAGATCACAGTGGTCTTAAATAATTTTAATATTCATACACCAATTTGATAAAGTTAACTTAATCATAACCTTAAAATTAGATTAATAATAATAATAATATAATATAAATTAAAATAATAGTATAAATTATTCTATTTATGATAATGTAAAATATAAAAAATTTTAAAATTAATAATATTTATATGAATTTGTTTAAAATAAAATAAAATAAAATTAATAACTAAACCTGTAAATATATTCTTGTATAATAATGTAAATATACTCATTTTACAAATTTATGGAAATAATTTATTATAATTTATTATTATTATTATTATTTTAATTACTTAACACTCCATGCATACATATATACTTGGTCATATTAAATTTAATCTATTTTCTAATTTTGGAGAGATGCTAAGCTACCCTTCAGAAGCACAGCAAAAAAGGGTCACAAATATGTTGGGTTATGACTTTGAAATAATCTACAAAAAAAGGAAGCAAAATGTTGTTCCAAAGTCACTCTCAAAAAAGGATGAGGATTTGGAAGGATTACTCTGTTCCATTTCTATTATCCAACCTCATTAGATAATTGAAGCAAGGAATAAATGGAAGAATGACAACAAGGTGTGGACACTCAATCAAAAGTTGTAGCAAGTTCCTAGTACATCAAATACATTTATATGGAAAAATGATTCATTATGGGACAAATATCACTTATATGTTTGTAATAATCCCAACTAAAACAAAATATTCTTTTGGAATTTCACACCTCCCCCTTCAAAGGGCACTCAAGATTATTAAAAATTAACCACAGGGTAAAGAAGGAATTTTTTTTGGATGACCTTAAATCTTATATTCAGAAGTTTGTGGAAGAATGTTTGGTTTTCCAAAAAAATAAATTTGATACAAACAAGAACTTGAGTTTGTTACAACCTTTATCCATTCCAAGTCAGCATTGGGAGGAGGTCTTAATGGATTTTATCATCGGTTTACCGAAGTATGAAGGAAAGAGTGTCATAATGGTAGTAGTTGATAGAGTTACCAAGTATGCACACTTTGTGCATTATCTCATCCTTTTAAAGCTAGTACAGTTGCTACAACATTTATGGAAACAATTCAAAAGCTATATGGAAATCCAAATATTATTGTAAGTGACAGAGATCCCATTTTCACTGGAAATTTCTGGATGGAATTATTTTCTTGGCTTGGTATTCCAATTAGCTCATAGCTCATCTTATCATCCTCAATATGACAGGAAAATTGAGATAGTGAAAAAATGTTTGGAAGGATATATTCATTGCTTTGTATCTAATAAAAAAGTCAATGGGCTAAGTGGTTACCTCTGGTTGAATGGTGGTATAACACCTCATTCCATACTCAAGAAAAAATGACATCATTTATGGAACTTTATGGATATCATCCACCATCCATCACATCATATTTAAGAGAAAATTATAAGGTTCAAGTAGTGGAAACCACATTGAGCATCAACAAAAAGTTCTCCAACTCTTAAAGGATAACCTCACTTTGGCACATAATTGAATGAAACAACGGGAAGATCAACATCGCAGTGAAAGAAGCTTTGATTTAGGCCACTGGGTATTTTTACGGCTACAAGCATACAAACAAATGTCCCTCAAGAAAGCTAAGAAGGATAATAAATTATCAACCAAGTGCTATGGTCCTTATAAGGTTTTGCAAAATATTGGTATTGTGGCATATAAATTGGAGTTTACTGCATCTTCCCGAGTACACCTAGTTTGCCATGTTTCTTGCTTAAATAAGGCTATTGGTGACAATATCCCAGTTTAAATACCATTTCTAGAACTTGACGAAGAAAGAAAAATTATACTGGAGCATGAAGTAGTCACATAAAGAAAAACCCGACAGCTACGAAATCAATGAATTTCAAAGTATCCCATTAAGTGGAAGAACTTTTCCATTGAATATTCCACATGGGAGGACGATAATTTTATACAAAAGCATCTAGAACTACTCAAGCAATGAGGGAAACAATTTTTCTAAGAAGAGGACCATGTTAGGTCCTTATAATACTAGTGTAGCCCCATTATTATTATTGTTAGTGTAGCCTCCTATTGTTATTGTTGTGTCCATGTAGCCCCCATATTATTATTGTTGTGCCCCATAAAAGCCAACTATTGTAATTATTGTGCCCTTACATTATTATTGTTATGTAGGCTATGACTATATTGTGATCCCTAGGAATCTTGTATATACAAAGGAGATCTTGTCATTAGTATCATCCAACAATTGTTCATTTATGTAATGTAAAGGAGGTTTCCCCTTCGAAGAGGATAATTTTAAAGTCGTTGATCTATGTTTTCTTCTATTTTGTGAGTTTGTTGCATAACACACAAGCAATATCTCCAAAGACTATGCAAGAAATGCCTTCGAGGGTTGCCCCATGTGTGTCTTCAAAGGTAGGCATTGATTTTTAGGGTTGCTAGGAAGGGGGGCAATTATGAACGCATCAAAATTCAAGCATGTGTAAGAAAGTGGTTTCAACATTTAGATTCTTTAGAAGAATACTTGAACACTTAGAAAAAAATCAACTAATCATGACGTGACTATAAACAACTTAAGGTGATAGATCATAAGATCACAAAGAGGCTCCAAAATTCAAGGAAAAATTTTGAAGGGTGTTTGCTGTAGCAACAACAATATGTCCACTACTTATTGGGGGGAAATCAAGTCAAGGTCTCTACATAAGTCTACTCTTTCATATGCATAATTGTTAATCCATACACATTAATGATCTAATCACTCAAAGTAGTAACTACCATATGCTCAAATGGTTCCTTTTCCCCCTATATCAATAATAGTTCAGTCCATCTATCCATGTGTGGTGTTGATCTCCCTAGTCGTGTTGGTATAACATGTGGTTGTAGTATCATAACTTTCTCGAAGATGAAATACACCATGATACTGTCATATACAAACATACTCTATTTTCATTTTCTATATTTGGTAAAATTCTTCTTCAATTTCAAGAGAATACTTGCTCCAGATGAATACGCTTAGGGTCATACACTGCACTACTATATCCACCAGAATTTTAGAAGCTAGCCAAGGACTTAATGTACCTTCCACATAGGTCAAGGTGAATAAGATATTGTGAAGTGGGAGGTCTACCACTTATTTAATTTGGAGTTTCCCACTCACTTTTTAGGTAATGGGAGTGTAGTATGCTTCCATCCATTCCTCCATTGATATTTCACCTACTAATATCCCTTTAGATACTTTGACTAGGGCCCCTCATCTCAACAGGCTCATGAGGAAGTACAAATCCTCCAACTCTATATTCAACACTTTTCCCTAAATCTTGAATTTTTTTCTCAATAGAATCCCACCACTAAGTGATCCCTTCCAAAAGTTTGGGTTTCCCTCTCATGTGTTGGGTCTTGAAAATTTTCAAGATTCTGCAGTTGGACAAAGCTATTACTACCCTACATCTGCTAGTGTAGCTTCATCATCAGAGCTATTTTATCCTCTCTCCACTCAATCATCATGAAATTCCCACAAACCCACCGTAGATCTCATCAGTATCTAGTCATGTGCAGAAAATTGGGTCAAACTAGGCCTCCCCCCTACTCTAGATTTGTGAAAGAATCCTCTCAATGCCCTACCATAGTGTTAACTTCAAATTGGAAGCCTAGTAACACTTTTTCCTAGTGGCAGGCTAGTGTCACTAGTCTTCTATTGTTATAATTAGTTGAGAATAGAGCATTGAAGTTACCACAACTTGAGTAGGGAGGTCCCAACAACCAAAATTTAGGAAAAATATGCGTGAAATTTATACCAAATGAAAGACGAGGGGAAGAAGAATCACATGGTGATGGAGGAATATGATTCTCTAGCCTGATACTCCTGAGATTTGAAAAATAAGTTTTGGAGGCAAGAGGGTTTTCTCAATGTTTGTCTCCAAGTGGAGTACAAATGAACCAAATGGTCACAATTTTCATTTTTATATTGCGAAATTGGTTCCAATATTTATCCTTTCAAATTAATAACACCTCTTTTGGAAAATATTTAAATTCTTTGAAGTATTATTCATATGTTTTCCTTATTATATAATGCTACTAATGGTTCCATGAGTTATTTATGGCTAATATTTAGATCAAGTTTGCAAATATGTGCACTCTTTTCATGTTTCCTTGAGGTATAAATTAAAAGATTTCATATAGGATTAGGATTCATCAATCTTGTCACTCCATTATCAGCTTTTCCTAACTCTGTTTCACTTTGCATTAGGGCCCACACCACTAGGTGGCATTAACCATCTATTTTTGTATGTCATGACTTGTGTATTAGAGCCTACCCTTTATGGTCACCTTAAAATAACACCCACTTTCCATTTTGGTGCCCATGATGTGATCATTCATAAGTTCAAGGATCATCTCTAGTACTTACCATGGCATCAAAATTGAGCCTCATGTCTCTCTTTGTCCATTATTTCTAGCAATATTTCCATATAGGGGGTCCCCATATTTGAACTTGTTTCTTTATGGTTGCCTATGCTTATGGTCGTTGATGTCATTCTATATGTTGTCATAATTATGCTTGTCTTCATTCCACTCGTGAACCTTGTCATTGTTATTCACTTCTTTCCTTTGCATCGACCTTTCCTTTGGCTTGTGACCCATCGTTACCTTTCAGAGATATCATTACAACGAGTGGATTTTGAGTGCCAAACACTTCACCACTGCTTCCTACTTTGCTTAAGTCAGTTCTATTAGCCTCAAAACAAGATGCATATCATTATATCACTTGTCTCTATGGAGAAATGTTCCTTTTGGTTTTATTTTCATGTTCATTAAAAAATGAAAATCTTGAGCTTGTTTTGCTATTTTTTCATTCTCATTAAACCTACATGAAAATGAAAAGTTCTTTTGTCCTTTCCTACTTGTTAGCAAAGATTAAAGTCAACGAGGAATATCTTTTCCATTCTCAAGATCATTACACCATGAGAAGGACATGACTGTAATTTTATCACCTTTTTGGCCTCACTTTAAAACTAACAAAAAGTTAACCATTCGAGTATTCTTTTATCATTTTTTCGGGCTCATTAAAACTAAATGAAAAAGAAACCTATTGAGCTCAATTGCCTTTTCTTTCATTCTCTCTAAACTATGAATGGGATACCCTATACAAAAAGGGCAGGGGAGACAAAGAATGATGTGTCATCTTTCATGTTATATCATTGTAGTTGTATGAAACCATTGAACATGAAACATATTTGAGTCATAATATTACAATCGGTATTTTCTTGGCTTTAGAAGCACATCATTAGATTGAGTAGAGTCACGATTATTGAGTTATTATCTCACTCAATTGTTTACCCTTCCAGTCCATGGGATTTGGTGATGCATCCTATGTTTCCATCATGTCTGTTTGGTATTATTTATTCTATGTTACCAAATACACCATTTTTTTCGATGTTATATGTTCAAGGGAAGTCCTTTTTAGTCTCATCCATTTGCACATATCATCATATCTTTCGTATCAGCCATCCTTATGTTAGTTGTGCATCATCTCTTCTACCACAATCATCAAAGAACTTATCTTGGTGTCTTTTTCATTTCGATGGTGAGGGATGCATCAAGGACCTACTTTAAGGGATATCTTCCCATCGAGTTCAACACCTTATTTGGGATGCACAACTAGGAACAATTTAGTACCCTAGAGCTTGCAGTCCTTAGTGGCAGTTTCCTCATGGTTGATCATGGGTTTTCATCACTAGCTTATATTGACCAATTTTGTGGAGTGCTTAACCTTAGCTCATTCATCCACAATCTTTATATTGTGCTACATGCCTTGGGAACCATTTTCATTATCGGTGGTCTCCCTCGCATCCATTAAGGGGATACCTCAATGCATCGTAATCAGAAGGTATCCATGCATGCTTAACATCACCCCAAACATTCACATGTAGAAAATTCATACCATCAAGACAAGTCAAAGACCTTGGGGCATGGGGTTACCTCACTCGTGACCATTTCCTCCCTCAAGTTGCATTGGAGAATGTATTATATACATTGAGGGCCATCATTGTGGCAACTTACATTAGTGTCCAACCCTATTAATGCCTATCATGCTAGAGATATATATTGTATCATGAATATTACTTGATGTCATGAGGCCGTACTATTTCTTGTGGGTGACTGTGCTCTATTCTCTCAATTTTTAGTATGGGTATTTCTACCTCAAGGATGTAGTAATGTATATGACTATACTTTTTGTAGCCTCTCTATGTATTTTTTTTATGGTCTCCCTCTCTAGCTCATTCATTGGTTCATTTATTGTAAAGTATTTCAACCATCGATTTCAATATATGTTATAGCTAAAAAATATGTCACCCCCTAGGGTCCAAGAGAAGGGGACAACACCTGCCAATTCAGTGTGTTAAGAAATGATTTGTGGAAGTCTCTAGAAAGTTGAAATTAGAGGATTTAATTCTCCCTTGCAATTATATTTAAGCAACACTAGGCATAACAATGCCATGTGTTAGAGTAACTTGAGCAACAAAGGGCTAGCAATGGCCCATTGCCACTGAGTTAGAGAAACAAAGCATAGTTTTTCATGCATAAGGTTTGATAAGGTCAAATTTGATCACTCCGAGTGGATATGCATCATAGAACCAAACATGGTCAAGAAAGTGTCTAGATTTAATGTGATCACTCCTGATAACATCTTATATAAACAATATCTCCCTAAGTCACAAGGGAGGACAAAGGGATAATGTTAGAATGCATATGAAAGCTTGACCCATAGTCTAGTTCAGTGATAAGATTGCATGAATAGGTCTAGATATCAATGAGTGTTGGTGAGGAGATGACTCAGGAAAAGGATACAAAAGGTGAAATTATGTACACTTGATTGTTATTAATTCAAAGTGATAATATTTCCCCTATTACATTCATTTTTTCCATCAATTTTTACATGCTTATCTTGAACTTATATGTATGCATGTACTAATATTTTGTTGCAGGAAAACAATGGCTTGGTTTCTTGTATGTGAGACTAGATCTAGAAGGAGGAGTATGAGCTAAGATCCCTGTGAGATATCCTTCAAGCTAAAAGCACCAACAAGAGTTGTTTCCTCACGATAGTAAATGTAACATCTTCCACTTTCTTGATGACGTTTTTCTTGTGTGCTTGGGATTTTTTGGCTTGCATTTTACTACACTTTATTCACACATCCTCCATTTAGGCAAACCCTGTGTAGGTATGTTGGATCTAAAGTAGGTTGCTAATGTGGGTTAAATTTATCTATAACTCTCATGTTTATTCTTATTACATTACTGAATGAATGAATATGAATAAAAATTGCTTGAATATTACAATTGTGAGTATGCTAACAACCAACAGGATTCTTGAAAATACTTTAGCTATGAATTCTTGCGATGACATCTAATTCAAACCATGGATCATGGAGCTCATTACAAGACTACCATGAGGGAATTTCTACCTTATGGAACTTTGTTTATCTCATGGGAGTAAGTCACAACTAGTACCTTGACTATAAGACTCCATGACTAGTGTAGTGGACCATGCCAAACCATTACATGGCCAAAAGTCTCCTTGCATATTACCTTAGAGCATGCTAGACTAGTACTTTGTTATAAAAGTCTATTGTCGTTGCGAAAAAACCCTCCAAAATTTTACCTACACTCAAATTTTTGAGCCTTTTTTTGATCTTATGATCTATCATTTCAAGTTGTTCATAGTTATTTCATTATTGGTTTATATTTTTCTAAGTTTTCAAATATTCTAAATACTCTAAGTGTTGAAACGAATTGCCAAAAAATTCTTGGATTTTGATGAATTCATAAGTGCACCCCTTCCTAGAAATCCTAGCAGTTAATGTCTACCATTGAAGACATGTATTGAAAATCCCTTGAATATAGTGCTTGCATATTATTTGGAGATAGTTCCTACATAGTCCCTAGATATAGTGACTTTGTAATGCCTGGTGGTAGTAGCTGCACAACTCTTAATGATAGTGACTACACAACCCTTGGTGTTAGTGATTGCACAATTCATAAAGATAGTGGCTGTGCAACCTTTGTTGATAGTTAGTGCACAATTCTAGTTGATAGTGAGAATGCAATTCTCCAAGTCATTGTTGTTACACCTCTCTATGGAAACCACCTCACTTCTGTCTACTCTCCTTGTATGAAGAGTCTAACTCAGAGCTCTTTCCATAGTTTTCTTTCACTTTTGAGCTTTGTGTATTTTGAAGAATAAGGATAATTCTCTCACTCTTAGTTGCAATTTTATTATCATTCGAGAGAGTTTCTCAATTTTCTCTCTTGCACACTTTTTATTTTGTAAATGTCACTTCCATTTTTGAGATTGTTGTTTTTTCTTGTTTTCACTTTCCCAAGTGTCACTTTTGATTTATTTATCTTTTGCATGTGCCAATCTCAATTTATTTATCTTTTCCAAGTGTCATTTTCACTTATTCTTAATATCACAAGTATCACTTTTTCCTACTTTCATTCTGACATACGTCACTTGTGTTTTCTTTGTATTTGCATGTGTTTCTTCCACTTGTTTTAACACATCTTAAAAGAACCTTGGCACACTTTCTAGAGGTATCTCCAACACACACTCTTGTACTAGTTGATGTTATTTATCCTTAGAACATGTGTTAGACACATTATTATGGCGTAGCACATATCTTGGTTGCACTACGACACTTGTGTTGTAATGGAACATATTAAGTATCACACTTGGAGGCAAGTGTCATTTTACTAGCATTTCATTATACAATTGTTGGTTTTGGGTACTGTATGTCTTATTGTCATGTGATGGAGTGTATATGTGTGTGTGATCATGCTTGAGACCCATTATATTCTTTTACCCTCAGTTTTGGAGTCCTTCTCTATCTGTACATCTTGCACTACTCACGAGCACAATTCGACTCTAGAAAAATGATGAGCGCATTGTACACTTTCGAGCCTCAATCATGAGCCTATTATTGCATATGATTTACCTCTACACAATCTTAGAGGACAACCTTCTCCACTAAGTGTTATCACCTAGCCATTTCTAACCAGAAGGATCGAAATACATCATGCAGGATTAATTTGACCATAATAAAATCACTTTCACCATAGGGAATAATTTAGTAAACTATTTTTATTAAATTATTTTTTGTTAAAACTAAAGAACCCCATGAGAATAATTAAATAAATCATTATTTAATTAATTTTCTCTAGGAATAATTATTAAATAATTATTTGATAATTACTCCTTGTCACATTTGACTAAATCACCTTGGAATAATTAAATACATCACTATTTGTTTATTCTTCCTTAATTTTATTTTTGGAATAATTGTTAAATAAGTATTTAATAATTATTTTGAATTTTCACTTTTCTTAACCCTCAAAAAGTGATTAATAAATCATTTTATTTGTTAATTACTTCAACCATTTTCTAAATAAATATATTTTACCATTTTGAATATCTTTTCCCTCTCCAAAAAAAATAATAAAGTATTTGTAACAACTAGATTTTGATTTGGTCAATAATATTTTATTATTTTCCAATTCCTAATTTAGCACAATACTTTGTTATAAATAAGAGGGTTTTCCACTCATTCTCCACAATGTTCATTGTCATCATCACCATTATCATCTCACAATATTTGAGCTCCCACTTGAGTTCCATCTTGCTTTTTGGGTTTTTCTAAATATTTGAGAGAGAATAACAAGATTGTTGAAGCACAAGGACACCAAAAGGACCCATCCCACCAAGGGGGATTTACAGACCCATGTTGTAAATATTCTTCACTAGGTGTTTCAATAAATTTATAATTCATTTAAAGTTTTCTATTGGGTTATTATACTTCTCTTTACTACTTATATATTTTTTGAGCTTGCATAAGATATTTTCTTGCAAGGTTTTATCATGTTTTATTATAGATCTGAAGCACAGAAGCAACCAAATCTTATTTTTAGGGTCGCTTGTCACCAATGACTTAAGTGAAGTATTTTTGGTACACTTTTTCAGAATGTTTACACTAATACTGAGATCATGAAACCGTAGAGCACAATGACCTAACCAATGCTACTTACCCTTTTCAACTGCAAATTACTCTAATCATACTTGCCTTAATTGTGCATTTTGCAATTGTAATGGATAGAGGGGTCATATTTGTACTTTTGTAGAGCTCAATTGCACAATCACCAAGCATCCTCTTCAAACACTACACATTGTGCAATTACAGTTCCCTAACCTACCTTCCTTGTCTCCCTAATTTTCTCATCTACACAATCCCTTGTCTAGCCTTTCCTTAGTTACGCATTATATAGTTATAGTGGAAAATAGGTCAGTCACTATGTCATTGTAGTGCTCAACTGCACAGTCCTTGAGTCTCTCCCTCAAATACTATGCACTACACAGTTATAGAGCCTAGTCTTACCATTCTTGCTAAATCTTTCCCACTGCATAGTCCTTGAATTGCCTTCTCCTTAGCCACTGCACATTTCATAGTTACAGTGACCAAAACCTCACTCTTAGCCTCCTAGATATATTCACTACAACTCCAGGATTCCCTCTCAGTTCTTATCCAATATCTCATCAGAGAACACCTCAAATGAGAAAAGGTAGAATAGGTGATTATGGGACTGGTGTTTTCTTTCCATGAGTAAATTTCATTTACAGGTGACATCACCCTATCATGGCATGATGGTGATAAATGAATTCATAAAAGAGGAAACAAGGAAGGACACCTGTGGAGACAAGTCATAAAGATACTATCATGCAATAATAGAGGAACCTTGGACCATGACAAATGGATGGAGACTAAGATAACACAAAATGCTCTAGTATTATAATTACATTCTTTGGAGGATAAAGATGAAGCATCTTGCAAATCAATCATGAAGAATTGAAGACATGGCAGCAGAGAGCAGAACTTGGCGTCAATACATTACAATAAAGTCTTATTTTACCATCGTCAATTCATGGCTACTCAAAGAGTCACCACCATATTCATATGTTATCAAAGTGTATTTTGGCACATTATTGGTGAAATGTAATTATTTTATTTCTTGAAAATGAGAAAATATAAAATTTGTGGAAGCCCAAGGGTCCCACATGGAATATGAAAGTTCACTATAGAGTTATAGACTCATGTAGAAGCTTAAAGGTCACAAAGGAATTTGAAAAGTTGCATGGGAGCTCAAGGGTCGTGAAGGAAGGTCAAGAGTCACAAGGGAGGTGGACAGTCACCTAATTTTTTATAAATATACCCTCATAGCTCAAGCAGGGGACTTTTGACCTTGGCTTCTCTAGCTTAGCATAGGAGAGAAGATCTTTATTTGGAGGAGCAAGTGGTGAGTTTCTGTTCCACTATTGGGGATAGTGTTACATGGTTGTAATTGTGTATCGAACTTTATCTTAATATATGAATCTATTGGACCCAGTGCACTTTTATGCATATGTCGTGAATAATTGTAAGACTATTCTTTAATTTTTTTCTGTGTATGTTTATGTTTACACATTTTTCGTTGGCTTTGATATGCATCTTGTTGAATGTGCACTGTTAGTTACTTTTATGATCATTGTTATCTTGTAAATTACTTTGCAGGTTAATCAACGATTCTTTCCATGCTCTTTTTTGTCTCTTTTAGGATAGTAATATTAATTTTCTTTTAGAGGCTCACTCTCTCTTTTCCCTTCCATGAAATTACCTTATATACATTACAATTTAATGCCTCATAGTGTCAACTTAAATGCTTATTTCAAAGATTGTTTCATAATCTCTTATGTTGATAATTACAGCCAAGGACAATCCCTAAGAATAATGGTGGACGAGCCTATTATTCAAATGGGGCTCCTACTACAAATGGTGTGAATGCTAGTTGGGACTTCATACACAGGAAACCTACTTTATTGGCGAGTTTCCAGCATTGTCAACAAGTGGCACTAGAAGCAGGGCCAGATAACAAGTTGAGCCCATCGAGTCTATTTTGTATTTTTCATCTTGAATGGCTTATTCCCAAATCATAATCTTGGGATGATTTTTTAATAGAGAGAATGTTACACTTCCGATGGAACTAATTTATAACTTGTCTCACTTAAAGTTTCATGCTGATGGTGGAACATCCATAGCTGAGAATACATCTCAATTCATTTAGTTTTCTGATTTTAATGAAGTGGATTATGAAGATGTTGCTTGTAAATTATTAACCCTCACTCTCTAAGGTCAAGTTAAAATATGGTTTCATACCTTACCATTTGCTTATATTCATTCATTTGAACAATTTTTCAAGGAGCTTCCTTGAGCCTTTGACAAGTATGATTATGGATATGTTTATAAAAGGGTTAATAAAATTAGAATGGAACCTCATGAATCGATAGAGGATTTTTCTAATATATTTATACACCTACGTTATGAATTTCCTAAAGAAAATGTGTAATGGTTTTGAATTTGAATACTTACTTCATTATACTCTCCTAACTTATATTGATCATGAGACATCTCTAATCTCAGAGGAGGAACCTATTTCCCCTTTTGTCCCTTTTCCTCCTACCTTTTCATTTCATACCAAGGTAGTCTTTGGTGCTATTATTGAAATTGGGAAATCTAAAAATGAAATAATTGATCTGCCTTTTACACATTATTTTTATTTCAATGGTCAAGACTTCATTCGAGAAATCTTTTAATGCTTTAATAAAATCATAGAGCGTAAGATGGAGATTGATCAATTTATTTTTCAATATCACATCAATGAAAATAATCCTAATACATAATATGTTTCAATTGACAATATTGTTTATTCAAGGGATACATGTCATCCTCTACCATCTACATTTCATGGATTTTTGTACTCTAATTCACTTGATCAATCCTCTCCACCATCAAGTCCTTCAGATACTCTTAATTCTCAATTTGTTGGTTGAAATTGTGATCAGATACAAGTTGGTCACATTCCACAGGTAGAGCAGTAAAAGGTTAAAGATGGTGTTGGGCGTGGGATCCCCAAAGGGCAGTTTTGGGGCTAAAAGCCCATATTTTGGTCCAATTTTGTAATCCAAGTGTAAAGACTCAACATCTTGTGGTCGTAGTGTGCGTAGTTGTTAAAGAGTCATAGGGTGGTCCACCCTTATTTTGATAATGTAATGTCGGTGTAAAAGATCTACCTATGGTCTGCGAACCATGGGATTGTATAAATAGAGCTAAGCTATAAGTAGTTTGATAGCATAATGACGAATGAAGATATGATGTATGAGTGATAGCTCTGAAGTAGAAGTCTAAGTTTTGGGTTGTATCATAGGTAGAGGCTCTGCAGCTGAGTGCACAGAGGCCTATAAGTCTGTAGCTGAGTGTGCAGACCCCTGTAGCTGAGTGCGCAGGGAAAGTCGAGTCTGTAATCATTTGGAATTATTAATAAAGATTAAGTATTCTATAATTTATGTGTCTTTATTTCTTATTTATGCATCTGATATATTGGGTATGAATTTCACTTCTAATGCTTATATGATGCGTGAATATATGTAAATGTGTTGGTTAAGTGAACGCAAGTAAGAACATATGTTTACATGAAGCTAACTAAGATCTGTTAATAAGATAAGTAAGATACTTAGCCCATTTTAGGAAATATCACAGTTCATTGCCCTAGTAGCGTGAAAGGACTTCAGCCCCTACTTAGGGCTGCATGGAAGCCAATTGTAACATTTCGCGAAGGTACTGAAGGATAGAGCAAAGGGATACGCAACCTACATGAAGTCAGGTATAGTTGGAATAAACCGACATCACAACCATCTCAAGGGTGTAGAAACTTGGTTCCAGCATCCCCCCATACTGCTTCGAGTGAGACTTTAGTTTGTGTTCCACAGGCTAATGCCAAAAGGGTTAGTAGTGTAGGGATTTGTTTGGCTAACTAATGTTGAACCTAGGCTAGGCCTCCTCAAGCCAACAAATGGTTCCTTTGTCGAGACAGGAATTTGCATAGAGATGTGTGATGTCGTATCACTGGAATCCAACTAAGAAAGAAATCCAAGGTTTGTTGGACAGAAGGATTCACAAATTCGCAGCGCAGGAGAAAAGAAGCCCACGACTATCAAAAGAATAGTGGCTTGACAGGAACCTGTACACGGAGATCCATGAAATATTTTTCACATCCTTCCCTGCTAAGTTATACGAGTCAATCATGAAGCTAGCAGATAGCCAAGGAAGGTGGAAACTTGACGGACCTATTATGTGCACCCCAGAGCTAGTGTGAAGGTTGGAAGCATCAAAGGATAATATCACACACGTTGTCAATCATTAGCTTGATCGCATTATAGGAGGATTTGTTACTCAGTTCATGGTTGACACCTTAGTCAGCTATAGTGAGGTAGAGCGATGCTTTTTCAAAGAACTGTGAAGTAAGTACGTAAAATCTTTGAATACTTGGATTAAAATGTTGTTGTGTGAAAAGCAGGTTATGCAGCTACCTTGATGTTTTGGTCTACACAAACTGGAAGATTTATAGAAACAAAGGAAATAAGGGTCCAGAGCATATCCCCTTGATTTCACCTCCACGAGGGGATGAAGAAGGGATCACAAAGGTCTCTTCATGAAGTGCTATTCAATTGATAAGACAAGGATTCCCATGAATTCCACCTCCGCTCACACCACCACCGGCTTCACCACCATCACCTCAAACATCACCCGTAGCACCTCCACCTCCACCGTGATTCAGAATGGTGAACATAGTGAAGTTGCCTTTGTTCAAAAGATTGGGAAATGAGGACCCAGACCAATTTTGGTTCATTGTAAGGGTTGTATGGGAAGCTCAAGGTGTTATAGATGAGAATATAAAGAAGGCAAAACTAGTCAGTGCTCTGCAATATTGCACATTAACTTGGTATATTAAGTACTCCAGTGATAACCTGAATGCTAGAGTTGTAGACATCAAAGTAGCACTTAATAGGAAATTTAGTAGGCCTAAATCTGAAGCGAAATCAATTGTTGGATTCAAAGAGATCAAGATGCTACCAGGTGAGACACCTTGGGAACTAGATCAGAGGCTGAAATGTACAATCCACAAAGCCAACATGAATTTGACAGATGGAAAACATCGTGAGTGGTTTGTGGCTTTGCTACTACCACATTTAAGGAGTGTGTTATCGCAACAAAAGATAACAACTCAAGTAGAGGCCTTGGATATTTCCATGAGACTAAGTGAGACCCTGATGTAAGATCCTAATCTAGGAGTTTAGCAGATCCATGTGCAATTGAAGAATCTGTGCCTTGAGATGCAAAGCTTGAAGCAGGATAGGACGGTTCGACTAAAGGTACGCAAAGAAGTATGGTGCGTGAAATGCAACAATCAAGGTCATGGCAAAGACCACTGCCCGATATTTAAAAATTACATTACAGGAGGAGGACTGGTGCCTTTAAGGCCAGATGATCAAGTAGGACCTAGCACAGTGCCTACTGTGTGGTGTGTTATCTGTGAAATAGCCATAAAACATGCCATGGATAACTTGTTCTTGTTACAAAAGTATACACCAGCTCCACAACAGTTGTTCTGCAACTTTTGTAGGTTAGTGGGACATGATGGGCATACTTGCAAGAGATATGAATTGATGATGGATAGAACGCCCACCTACAAAGTTCATGACGAAACGTGGCCCCTTGACCAGAATGCAGGGATGGCACAGAGAGGATTTTAGGGGTGTAGGTGAGGCCGAGGCAGAGGAGGACCTAGTAGAGGTCGCAGACAGTTGATTTACTACAATTTCGGAGGGCCAGGACACTATGCCTATGATTGCACTAATCCAACGCGCCCGTCGTGAAAGTATTTCATGTTGTTTGATCATGAAACAGAAGATTGTCCTATGCTGATAGCTAGGATATGTGAAAAAAGGGAGCTACCACCTCCCCTAACTCAGAACCTGCAGATGATGAGGTTTGAGCCATTCGAGGAAGATCCGAACGTAAATATAGTGCTCCGAAGTGGAATCGCAAAGGGAGATGACAAAGAGAAACAACCAGAAGACAGTACCTAGGTTCACAAAGCCCCCATGAAAGAGGCTGAGTTTGATTTGGAGCGTGCTCGAGAAACCTTCATGGAAGCTAAGAAGAGCTTTGCTGAGGCCTCCACTTCAGGAAGCAAAGATAAGCCTGAGCGGGAGATGGACCCCTCTATGCTCACTACTTTCCTGGAAACCTTTATGAAGTTACTACGTCATAGTAAGGTTGTGAAAGGGTTACAAGAACTGATGAACAAATGTGTTGGGATCGCGCCAGGAGAACCATGCGTAGTCCGCAAGATCGGAAAGCATAAGACAAGGACGGGGCGTGAAATGAGACTTAATGCGTAGATCAAAGAATATGAGATAGATCAAGACATTTTGGATTTAGGATAAGATGTGAGTGTTCTACTGAAACAACCATGGGAGAAAATTGGGAGACTAGTGCTGCAATGGTCTCTGATTCAGCCGAGGATGGCGAATCAACAAAAAATCATACCCATGGGGTGAGTGTAGGGAATAACCATGGATATTGAGGGAGCGAGTGTGCTGGCAGATTTTTAAGTAATAGAAATTGTTGATGGTAGCAATCCCTACCTTGTCCTCTTGGGAATTGATTAGGCCACTAATATGAATAGGGTAATCAATATGAATAAATAGAAGATGATCTTTGAGAAGAAATCACTACGCGTAATAATAACCTTGGATCCTGCTAAGGCATCACGATATATAGAACTAGTCTACGACTATGAGAGTGATGATGATATGGACTGCATCTACAAGATAATAGTGCGAGACCAAGACTGGGTGAATCCCACCATGGATGGGTGGATTGCATGGGAGCACAAGAGTTCCTGCACTTTGGATTCCGATGAAGAAATAGAATGTTGACAAAATCAGTTACACGAAGTAACTATGTTGAATTGCAACATGATGACCTGGTTATTGTGTTGCATATCGACAGAAGTAAGAAATTTGTCTACTTATGATGGTTTAACTGAGGTAGATATCTTCTTGGATGGATTTGAAAGAGAGGTGCTAGAAAAGCAATGCTTCCAGGACTTGGACTGGGTACTATGCACTACACCTGCAAGATGGTGGGGTATGCAAAAGGGAAGCTTTGATGATTGGCGCGAATGTAGGAGAATAATGTGAGCATGATTTGGGAAGCCTAAATGCAACTGACAGACAAGTACGATGGGAAAAATGATTCGCGCATGCATCTGTCCAAGTGGATGAAGGCCTATGGGAAAAATCCCCAACCTAAGTAGATGCACATGTACTCCGCAATAAAGTACCTGGTCAATAAGCTTGTATTGGGGGTCACATCTACATATGGCTTTTATTTCTCCAAGAATACGATTTTGAAGTTGTTGTGAAGCTTGGACGATTGAACGCAGGACCTAACCATATGTCACACATCGAGACAGGGGAGGAACATACTAGTTTGGAGGAAGGATTACCTGATGTGCAACTCTTTCTTGTCCACATCATAGATGGACATTTTGAGGATATAATACACTTTCTAACAACTGGAACTGTGCTGGAAGGATACTCTGTCCAGCAAAAGAAGGAATTAGTGGTGCGTGTGGCAGACTTCTCTGTCATTGCTGGGCATCTATACAATATGGGGAATGATGAAATACTACAAAGGTATGTACTTGAGTTTGAACGAAGCATCATCCTGATAGACGCTCATGGAGGCATTGTGGGAGGAGAATATGTAGGAAGAGCAACTGCACAAAAGATTCTACGCGTCGAGTTGTGGTGGCCAACCCTTCATCAGGATTCAAAAGCATATTTAAAGGCATGTGATGTATGTCAGCGGATAGGTAGGCCATTATAGAGGGCTGAAATTCCTTTGAATCCATAAGTAACGTTGCAACCCTTTGAAAAGTGGGCAATAGATTTCATAGGACCTATTTAGCCCCAAGGAAAGACAGGCGTGAGGTACGTTATCATTGCGACAAAGTACTTGACCCGATGGGTAGGAGCACAGTCGATGAAGGATTGCACGGGCATGAATTCGATGAAGTTTCTATTTGAACATGTACTAACACAATTTGGCTATCAAAAGATCTTGATGAGCAATGGTGGTACACACTTTCTGAACTTGATGAGCAATGTAGTAACAGAGAAATTTCAGGTGTATCACCAGAAGAGCACACCTTATCGCCCACAAGATAACGAAATAGTGGAAGCGTTCAACAAAGTGCTTGAAAACATGCTGACCAAGGTATGCAAATCACAACAAAGTGATTGGGACCTAAGCATACCTACATTGTTATGGGCTTATCGGAAGACGTGTAAGAAGCTGACGGGATAGAAACCCTTTAGGATGGTATATGGGGTTGAAGCTATGATGCATATGGAATACATTGTGCATAGTCTACACATGAAGTGCTCGTAGGTATGACAGATCGTAGAGCCCTGGAAGAGAGGCTCGCGTAGTTGGATGAGCTGGAAGAAGAGAGACTTTTGGCTAGATTTCACCAGCAGGTCCAAAAGAAGTGTGCAAAGGTATGGCATGATTGACATATTAAGCTACGCACCTTTAAGGTGAATGACTTGCTGTTGTTTGTTGAGCCCTGAAACTACATCTCTTCTACACACTTTCCTAGACCTTTTTCCCCTCACCAATGCCTCATAAGCTATCAAAGATCATTACATATTGATTCTAAAAGTTCATTTAAGTGGTTTTCTAACTATATTTTTGTGTTTTCTATTTGACTTAGATTTTTCTCATCAGCTGTGGAATGCAACCACTTTCCACAACTGACTCGAGATTCCATAGCTGTTTTTATTGATCTCTAGGTTACAGGTGTCAGCAAGCAAAACGAGGCATGTGGGCAGTTCAAGAATGATCTGGACATGGACCAAGTCCTATTGGTTTAGCCAAATTTGTATAGGAAAGCCTTGGTCAAATGACGGTCAAACAAGGAGTTATACGGCAAACAGGTCTCTATTTTCAACACATGAAGGGTCCGAGACCATTCCTAGATCCATGGATTCACTTTGATAGTTGTAGACTGCCTTCACAATGAAAATCCAACAGCCACCTTTTGGTAGATTGAATGATCCTGGCAACCAATACACTAAGCTCATAGGTTATGTATTTTTATGTGTCCTCTGCTGAAGATGTTTCATAGGGAAAACACTTATGTAATTTCCTTTATAAATAACGTGTTTGCAAATGCATGTAGCTAGTTTTTTTTATATAGTCTTGATGTTAGTTCTGCCGTGACATTGATCCTATTGTTGTAACAAGAGGATCCTTCCTCTATTTTGCAATATAACAAGACTCTATTTTATATGACCGTGTGAGCGTAATTTCGGACTGACAACGTGTTAACCAAGGCCGTGCAGAGGGCCCCTGCTAGCCGAGGTTTTGCTTCTTTATTTTTGTAAATTTTTTATGTGTTGTTGTCTTATTTCCATTGTAGATATTTCATAGTTTGTTCACCTGTCTATATTTCATATTTTAGTTATGGTGTTAACGTTTCATTCCTGTACATGATTTTCCAAGCATTGTCTATTTTTGCTAACACTGATCAGTGTGTTCTAGGATAGGCTAGGCTTGGGTGTTTTCATACAATTTTTGCAATAAATAGATGAGATTGGCCTCTCTGCTGACTTTGTTTTTCTTAGCTTTTCAATTCCAGTTATGCTTTGATTTCAGTCTTATTCATTTGTTGTTAGTTAGTTTAGATATCAAATTTTTCATGAAATTTGACGTTATCTCTAGAGCCATGGCTTAACCTCAAAAAGCTAGTTGGCTAGCTATCGGATTATGAGTGAAGTGATTTGATTTTACTTTCATTTCTGCAATTAGATATCAGGTTCTTCATGGCATTTGACGTTATCTCCAGAGCCATGGATTAACCCTGAAAGGCTACTTGGCGAGCTATCGGATTATGAGTGAAATGATTTGATTTTGGTTTTATTTTTTTTTGCAATCGGACATCAGGTTATTCATGTTATTGACGTTATCTCTAGAGCCATGGCTTAACTCCGAAAAGCTACATGGCAAGCTATCGGACTATAAGTGAAGTGGTTTGCAATTTTTGATTTGTTTGAGTGTAATAGCTTAACTTTTATTTTTGTATTTAGATGAGTAGCAGAGATAGTGATTTCCTGATCAGTAGTTCATCATTTGTTTGATTTGAATAGTTGCACATTTACATTCTTGTTCAAGTACTAATTTCATCACTAGTATGTTTTGATATCCTCTGAAGTGTTAAGCTCTGGAAGTTATCATAAAGGACATAATTGCCTTAAAATATATATCCATACTTTCCTTCTAAAGTATTCTTAAAACTTAGGAATAGGATTTCCATTCGCATTAGGAGAAAACAAAGATAAAACCCCCAACAACAAAATAAAATTGAAAACAATAAAAAGTAAGAAAGAGGTTGTCTTGCACATATAGTGCGCCGCACTTCATCAGTTTACGACTCTTGGATTGATAATTAATGTAGCAATTTAGGACATACTAAATTGACTAAACATTTTGGCGCCATTGCCAAGGAAGTGTAACTAGGTAGCAGATCTCTTACATAAAAAAAATAAGGGAAAAATTGATAACTTTTTGAAGTATGCTCTCCTCTTGCACCTAGTGTGATCTGGAGGATCAGAAAAGAGAGTTATTAGTTCAATAATTTCTTGATTATGCTCTCTACTTTCACCTAGTGTGACCTGGAAGATCAAAAAAATAATTATTAGCCCGACTTAAAAAATAGAAAATAAAAAAATGACATGCATAGAGAAAAATATTGTAGGGGAAGGTTTATAGCTAGGGCCAAAAGTTCAATTTTCACAACTCCAGCTACTTCAAGGTAGAGACAAGATACACCTCCATTGGAGCATAAAAACTTCTGGATAACAGAAATATATATAAAAATATTTTATTAATAAATGAATAGATAGATGATGAGATTACAATTGCGGGAGCCTGGCTTATATAGCTCCAGGAACACCCTTTGGGGAAAGGGCATGATCTTATGATCGTGGCCTTTCATCTAATTTAACTAATATTTAATAATAACCTAATCTAACTAATTTTTACATAACATTGCCTTCCTCTCGAAAGAATGCTTTGTCCTCAAAGCATACGCAACGACGGATGTTGTTGACAAAATGCTTCATTCTCCTAGAAAACGTCTTCTTCAGGTAAGCCCTTCCACTTGATAAGATATTCTAAGATGATCAAAGTCTCACATTTTAAAAGGTCTTGGATTAATCTCTCAAGTTTCGTTTTTTGGTGATGTGGATATCGGTATGGCTTGATGTTGACAGGGTCTGATCTTGCCTTGACTTCTATTGTATGCTCAATTTCCCTATTAGGCTGCATCTTCATAGGTAGGTCTTGAAATACTTTTTCATGCTTCCGAATCAGATCTTGTATCTCTGGTGATTCTTCTCTGGTCATATTTATCCATGCAACATTGTTTTTTTGTTTCCATCGAATTTAGGCATCTCGACTTTTGCCCGTTGTTGGCATGTTGCTACTGGTTGAGCGAAAAAAGGGTGTTGATTGGTAAAGTTATTCCAGAGTTGCTTGTTTGTAAAGGCTGTGTTACTTGCTTCTTGGTGTAGTATCGCTAATTTTTTTGGGGTTTCAACTTTTTCATGAGAGTATGTGGACTTAGTTGAATCTGACAAGATGTGTTCTTGATTCTCTTCACCTTCTTTTAATAGCTCTTCGGGTGTACAATTCGACTTTTTACACAAACTTTTCAACATTGTTAAGACTTCTCTGAAGTTTACTTCTGTTTGAACATGTTGACTTTCCATCTTTATCTCTATTCGATTTGTCGTGTCTGTTGGATACCTATACCAATAGGTTTCATATTTCATGATTGGATATCAAAGGTCCAAATATGCTCTCCTTTGATAATGCAAAGATCCCATATTTCCCTAGGATGACAATGTCTGTCTCAGTTTTCATAAGAACTCAATTTTGATGGATGGTCCAACAGTCTAATCTAGATCATGCCATGTTTTCAATTTATGTTGTAGAATAGAGAATGAAATCTGTCCAA
>APFE030310738.1:95721-128991 GCA_000404065.3 Pinus taeda
TATATAAATTAACGTTCTATATTTAACGTTACAATTATATTTAACATTATAATTATGTATAAAGTGGACAGTTACATCCAATCGGGAATATAACCGTGACTATTCAAAACCCTTTTTCGAGGTGAGGAGGTCGATTGGATTGCTTGCTGGCCGAATTCCGCTGTAATAGAGACAGCGAGCTTTTGAGTCTGTGGAATGTATTGCAGAAGTGCGGTGTGGAAGATAGCCGCCGGGTGCTGTTGTGGATGCGCTGGAACGGCAAGGAAAAATGGACGTTCGAATCCACGATACAGTGCAATGCGCTGGAACGGCAAGGAAAAATGGACGTTCGAATCCACGATACAGTGCAAAATGAAGGGAGGCAGGTAAATGAGAAATGCGGAAGCGTAATGAGAAAGGCAGGTAATGAGAAAGGTAGCGGATGCAACTAGCGGTGGAGCGGAGACAGCGACAATTGGAACAGCGAAGGCAGCGACACACAAGGGTGGAGGCAGGAGTTCTGTTCCAGGTTGACTGTCACAGTGGGGACGTTAGACATTGGAGGGGGGGGACATGATGGAACGGCAGAGATTGACAAAAAAATGTGGGTAATTTTGACTGTCGGAACCGTGGAGCGGCGTCGAAAATGTTTGAACTGGTGTGGGATGTGGAAACAGTGTCGTGTGTCAAATGAGAGGGTGGACGCAACGATTATAATGACAGGAGACGCAGAGTTTCTTTGTTGGCACGCGGGGGTAGCAAAGGAAGTAGAGGGGTTTGCAACAACAACAGTGAACGACGACACAAGGCTTGAGGAACATGGAACGTGGCTCTGATACCAGATGGAGCATAAAAACTTCTGGATAACAGAAATATATATAAAAATACTTTATTAATAAATGAATAGATAGATGATGAGATTACAATTGTGGGAGCCTGGCTTATATACCTCCAGGAACACCCTTTGGGGAAAGGGCATGATCTTATGATCATGCCCTTTCATCTAATTTAACTAATATTTAATAATAACCTAATCTAACTAATTTTTACATAACCTAATATTGAAGTATGCTCTCCTCTTGCACCTAGTGTGATCTGGAGGATCAGAAAAGAGAGTTATTAGTTCAATAATTTCTTGATTATGCTCTCTACTTTCACCTAGTGTGACCTGGAAGATCAGAAAAAGAATTATTAGCCCGACTTAAAAAATAGAAAATAAAAAAATGACATGCATAGAGAAAAATATTCTAGGGGAAGGTTTATAGCTAGGGCCAAAAGTTCGATTTTCACAACTCCAGCTACTTCAAAGTAGAGACAAGATACACCTCCATCTACTTCCAGCCTTAGGATTCTTGGAATTCAAGGAGCAGCAGCTGAATTAGAAGATTCTCCCACACTATCTACTAAATCTAATCTAGGAGAAGAACCTTTCTTCACTTCTACAAGGGAACATATTGTAATCAAAGAAGTAGAATCACCTGAAGAACGGGGAAAGGGAGAAACTCTCTCTCATCCACCATAAATAGAAGAACTAGAAGACTCTAAGGAAACTATCATGATAGAGGAAGTAGTAGATGGATTTGGACGAGGGGGTAGAGGTAGAGGAAGAGGAAATAATGGAGGTAACAATGGAGGAGGTAGAGGTAATAATAGGGGAAATAGGGAAGGAGATAACTCATTTGGATTCCCTATAGCTGACGAGGAAATTCATACAACAATGAAAAACATTTCACCATCTGTCCTCCCAAACGTTTATGGGTTGCGAAGTGAGGATCCTGAAACATTTCTATTTGAGTTTGAAGTCTTGTACCAAACCTATGACTATATGGAAGACTCTCAAAAACTCAAACTGTTTCCTTCAACATTGAAGGGAGCTTCTTTGAGATGGTTCATGGGATTAGTCACTCAATCCATTAGGAGTTAGAATGATATCAAACAAAAAATTTTGGATAGATACCTGGATTATTGTATGCCCACCAATCATAAGGATGAGGTATTCAAAATGATGCAAAAAGAAGTTGAAAACTTGGAGGATTTACTTGAAAGATTTCAATACAACTTAAAGAGAGAAAAAATGAGTAGTTTATACGAGAAAATCTTGAAAGCCCTTCTATTGAAAGCCATTAGAGATGAATTAATAGATATTTTAAACATGATGGGGAAGGGAGACATTTCTCAACTTCCACTTTGTGACATAGCAGAACTATGTGTCCATCTCTCGAGGGGAAAATATAAAACTGGAAAAGGGCCGAGAGATCCTTCTCTTATTAGAGAAAAAAAATATACAACTGGATCAGTAAGTAGGCCAGAGATCGGCAATATGCTTGATGAGTTCAAAAATTATATTCTAGGGAGCCTTAGTAAACAACTAGACACCCTTAAAATGCAAAACAAGCAGAAAGAAGAAGTTGATGCCTTGGCCATCTTTTGTCCAAAATGTAGAAAGAAACATGCTCTAAGGGAATGCCCCTTGGATGCAAAAGTTGTAGAAACATGTATGATTTGCTCATAAAGTTATGAGACTAAGCATTGTCCTTCAATTCCTGGGCTCAAAGCTGTCTTTCAGGAAGATCCAAATTCAGTAGAGTCCCTTTGTTCTATTTCAAGAAGACCTTGGTAGGGGAAACAAAATCAAGGATTTAACAATATTATGAACTTTCAACTCCCGCCAAAATTCTTGGAAACAACCTTGGCCCCAACCTCAAAATCCATACCAATCATGGGCACAAGGGATGCAAAATCCTTATGGGAGATTTGCTCAATTTTATAAATATCCTCCATCTTTTCAAAATCAACAAAATCCACAACTTCCAAATCAAAACCCACAACTTTCATTTCCATTTCCACAACAACAAGCTTCTCAACAAAATCCAAATTCTCAACTCTTGCTTCCATTTCAACAAAAGACAAATCAACTCCTAGCCCAGCCATTGCCAAATCCCAGCAACAAAAATCCTCAGAATGCTTACATGGTAGAAGGAAAAAAATTTCCTACCTATATTATTCTTCCTCTTAATGATGTTCAACTCAGATCTAGTAGAGTTTTAGAAAAACCTTCTATAGATGTTCAAGAGCAAGATACCTCTGAGGAGGATTCTCTTAAAGTCAATAAAGGTTCCGAGGAAGCATCTCTTCAAAACCCAATCATTCAAAAAGAAAAAGAAAAATAGTCAACCCCCACAACTCCTATAGTTGAGCAACCTACATCTTCATTCACACCTCCTTTCCCTCAAAGATTACAAATTGACAAAGGGGTGGAAAAACAAATGTTGTTGCCTGACTATTATTCTAGATGAATTAAAGAATGTTTGTATCAAGATTCCCTTGCTACAAGCCATTAGAGAGATTCCTATTCGAGCAAAAACAATAAAGGAGTTGAGTCTCAAAAGACCAGGAAGGAAACCAAGAGATACAAAAAGAATACGCCTGGTAGGAAAAATTGCAGATATCATGATGGGAAAAATTACCATGCAAAAATATGTGGATCCAGGTAGTCCGATTGTCAAGACATATATAAATGGGATAGAAATTCCAAATACTTTGATTTACTTAGGGGCTACTATAAACATTATGAGTAGACATACTATGGAACAGGTTAAACTTCCTAATCTTCTTTTTACACCCACCTTACTGCAACTTACAGATAGATCAATAATGAAACTAGATGGTGTACTAGAAGATATTTCAATCTCCTTAGATTCTTGGGAATATCTAGTAGATTTCATGATTTTGACTCCCAAGAGTAATTTAGGAGGGCACCCACTAGGAAGACCTTGGCTAGCCACAGCTGATGCTTTCATTAGTTGTAGATCTGGGGATATGTACATTTCTAATGGTAGTTTGACAAAGAAATTCAACTTGTATCCTCCAGAAAAAGCAATCACAGAAGTAGGAGACAATGAATGGGTCAATGATGAAGATATTATACAACATGTCTTTACTATCTCTGAAATTAGTGAAGATAGTCAAATTTTGAACACATTAGAAAATTTTGAAACATCTTCAGAATATGACCACACACAATTTCAGTTAGATTATGATATTGAATATTTATCATCAAGAAAAATTTCTTTTTACTCTATAGAAGAGTCTGGTAGTTCTACCATTGAAATTTTTCCAGGTAAAACACTGAATATCAACAAAAATTTGGAAAAGTCACAACAGGAAGAACTAACCAAAATCTTGCAAAAGCACTTTACTGCATTTGCATGGTAGTATACTGATATGAAAGGTATTGAACCTAAGACTTGCATCCATCATATCTATATCGAGGAAAACAATAGACCAATCAGACAACCTCAGAGAAGGATGAATCCAAATCTTAGGGAGATAGTGAAAGAAGAGCTCCAAAAACTACTCAATGTAAACTTCATTTACCCAATTTCAGATAGCCGATGGGTTTCTCCTTTGGTTGTAGTACCTAAAAATAATGGTAAATGGAGAGTGTGCATTTATTATAGGGAATTGAGTAAAGCAACCTTGAAGGATCACTTTCCTTTGCCCTTTATTGATCAAGTATTAAATGCATTAGCAGGAAAAAAGTACTTTTCATTTCAGGATGGTTTTAGTGGTTATAATCAAATTCAGATAGCACCTGAGGATCAGGATAAGACCACATTTACCTATCCATGGGGAAATTTTTCTTATTGAGTGCTTCCTTTTGGATTATGTAATGCACCCGCAACATTCCCAAGAGCAGTACTAGGAATTTTTTCTGATCTAATCCATGATTGTGTAGAAGTATATATGGATGATTTTACAGTTTATGGTGATTCATTTGAAGAGGCATTAGAAAAATTGGAAAAATTCCTTATAAGATGTAAAGAAACAAACCTTTCATTAAGCCATGAAAAATGCTTTATGATGTTTACTGAAGCTATCATTTTAGGACATCATATTTCAGGGGATGGGATTAAAGTTGATAGATCAAAAGTTGAAGTCATTTCCAAGTTACCTATTCCAAATTGTCAAAAAGATGTTAGAAGTTTTCTAGGATTTACTGGATATTATAGAAGATTTATAGAAAACTTCACCAAAATAGCATCTCCACTCTTCAAATTGCTTACAAAATATTGTGAATTCAAATGGGGTCCTGAATGCCAATTAGCATTTGAAACTTTGAAAGCAAGAATATCTGAAGCGCCTATCTTGAGAGGACCAAATTGGAAACTTCCTTTCCATATTTCTACAGATGCTTCAGATACAACTCTAGGGGCTATGTTGGGACAAAAATATTTAGTTCCTTATTCCATTTATTATACCAGTAAAAATTTAACTCCCACTGAGTTGAATTATACTGTGACTGAAAAATAATTCTTAGTTGTTGTTCATGCAATCAATGAGTTTAGACATTATATAACAGGCTATGAAACTTTTATTCATACTGATCATTCTGTAATTAGATATCTAATGAAAAAACCCATTACTAATGGTAGAGTTACAAGGTGGCTCCTACTTTTATAGTAATTCAATATTACTGTGTTAGATAGACCAGGGAAACAAAACACAGTAGCTGATTTCTTGTCTAGGATTCAGAATACTAAAGAAGATTCTCCTATAGAGGACAAGTTTCCTGATTAATATTTATCTGCAGTAACTACTAAGACTCCTTGGTATGCAGATATAGCTAACTATTTGGTTATAGGGAAACTACCTCCAAATTTATTTCCTGGTGAAAGAAGAAAGATTATTCAGGAGAGTTCAAAATATTCATGGATTTCTAACGAATTGTTTAAAGCAGGACCAGATTTTTTGATCAGAAGATGTGTTAGGGAAGATGAAATGCCTGATATTCTCAAAGCATGTCATGATGAACCATGCGGTAGACACTTTGCTGACAAAATGACAGCCTATAAAATCCTCTCTTCAGGATATTACTGACCATCCCTCTTGAAAGATGCAAAACAATATGTCAAAAGATGTGACAGCTGCCAAAGAGTAGGGAAACCTACCCTCTCAAATGAAATGCCATTACAACCATAGGTACTCATCGAACCCTTTGAAAAATGGGATTTAGACCTCATTGGACCTATTAACCCACCATCTAAACAAAGAAAGTATATATTGGTATGTACTGATTATGTCACTAAATGGGTAGAAGCCAAAGCATTATTTTCTACTACTGAGCATTCAGTTGTTAGTTTTCTTTATGAGGATATTTTTACTTGCTTTGGTGTTTCAAGAGAAATTGTGACAGATCAGGGAGGTCAATTCACATCTAAACTAGTGGAGAAGCCGATGGAAGAGTACAAGGTCAAGCAAAGAAAATCTACTCCTTACCATCTGCAAGAAAACAATCAAGTGGAGTCTACAAACAAAGTTATTGAAGGCATCATTACCAGGACTATTCATCTACGCAGAAGAGATTGGGCAGAAAGGCTTCCCAAAGCCTTGTGGGCCTACAAAACTACATGGAGGAATACAATAGGACATTCTCCCTATGAACTTGTTTATGGGAAAGAATTTCTACTCCCCATTGAGTTCCAAGTTAGAACTTTCAAGATGGCATTTCAATTGGGAATGGATCTATCAGAAGCCCAAAAACATAGAATGGAGCAGTTGAATGAACTAGATGAGATTAGACAAGAAGCAATCCTAAGAACTAATCTAGTTCAATATCAAAGGGCTAAGTGGCATGACAAATACATCAAGGAGAAAAAGTTTCAAGAAGGAGATTGGGAATTGCTATTTGATTCCAACTTCAAAGATTTCAAAGGCAAATTTCAGACTCACTGGCTTGGGCCATATGAGATTGACAAAGTCTTTAGCAATGGAGTGGTAAGAATCAAAACCATTGATGAATATCAAACTCCTATTATTGTAAATGGTCACAGATTAAAGATCTTTCATAAGTCACTCTGAAAAGAGGAATTTGTCAAAATCTTTCAAGATAATTTTGCAATAAGGCCGGTGAAGAAGAATCCTTCTTCTCCACTAGCCTAGTCTTTGTTATTTTCTGTTTTTAAACAAAAAAAATTGTATAAGCCTGAAAACCAATTGCTGATTGGCAGTATTATACAGAAAATACAGGGCAAAAATCAAAAACTTTTGATGCCCTATTGCACAAAAAAATGTCACCATGACATTTTGCAATCTGTGTGAGTCTATCACCACTCATAATTACCTCCTTTTCAAGTCTTAAACCTCACTTCTTCATGTCAAGCCTTGAAAATAAGAGAAAGCCCTTAAAAGTATCTAAAACTCTGGTTTCGCACTTTCTCTTAGAATTACTCGTGGTCCCACACCTAATGGTCATGTCCCCTGCACACCTTATTGCTCTGTCTCTGTGTAATGGGTACGGACCCCTGTAAAAGTCAAAAAGGCACAAGTACATTCTTAAAAACTCACTTTGAGTCATTTCTAGAAGCTTCTAGAAGGAATCTTGAGGAGGCAAGTTCGCTCCTTTAAGGTTCATGCATCCCATACCTTAAGGAGCTAACCCCTTGATGTGAGGAGCTTATCCCTTTGAAGGAGGAGTCTATCCCTTCAGTGGTGGACCTGTAACCTCCTTCCTTTGCACTGTAAAATGAAGCACTGGGCTAGTTACTTGGGAGGTTGAAAGCTGAATATTTTTGAGGTGAAATGCCACTGGAACTTAGTCTTCCTAATTGAGCTTTTGAGAGGGGAGGTTACATACCTTTTTGATCTCATTTGGAAGAGAGTGAGGATTTTCAAAGTAGAGGAGATTCCTGTTTGGATCCTAGGAAGAACTTGTACAACATCAAGGCACCAAAGGTTGTAAAGTTCTTCTATTTCAAAGTTAATACAATCAAGTTTTTTTTCTCAATAAGCTATGTTTTATGGTTTATTTCATGGATTCCCTGATCACCATGATGGATATGATTTATTATATTAGCTATGCAGGTGTTATTTGATGTGTGCTTGTTTGTGATTGCAATTTCTTAAAAGGAAACTGTTGGAGCATGGTTGCCACAAACTAGCATTGGACTTAAGGTAGGGTTTAAAAACCTCTTTAGTTTTTATTAATGAATCGCAATATGTTTAGAGAAAGGTAGATTTGCTTGTCCTACTTATTTCTAGATATCTGCTGATACTAGGGAGATCAACCTTGTCCGCAAGATCAATTTATCTGACCTACAAATTGGCGACTCCGCTGGGGAACTGAACTTGTTTTTTTTATTTTCCTTTGTCTTTGACTTGAGAAACTTGTTTTTGTTTCTAGTTTTTGCTTGATGTGTGTGGCATTGGTTAGTTTTTAGGTTCTGGATTGTCTTTTGTTTTTTTGAAATTTTCAAGGGGACTACACATTATGTTTATAATATAGTGCGAACATCCCCGCACTGTTCCTTTAGTACACAAAGTGGTACCGCATCTGGTTATACTAGAAGCCTGCGGACCCTGTCAAAATTTTTGAAAAACCTAAAATCTTTTCGTCCAATTAAGTTTAGGATTAGTTTATTACTTATAGTCTCTACCTAGATCTACATGTGTCCTATCAAAAGTCTCTTGTGAGTAAGTTCCATTGGTGTTTTTGTTTTAAATGATTTTCTAGAAGTTTTGCATGCCTGTAATTGTTTTCACTCGGTCTCTGTAGTGACTTAAAGATTAGAAGCCTAAGAAACCTTAGATCATCTTGGTATCTTTTGTCTTCTTGATGAGTCTAGCTAGTTTGTGAAATCTTCCCTTGGTGAGAAAAAGATTTCGTTTCTCTTTGCAAATCTTTGAACGAACTTGGTTATAAGTTTTTAATTTCATTTTTATAAAAGAAAACATAGCTGAATGTTTTTTGATTGATTTGTTATTCTGAATGAATTAATCCTTAGTTTACCGAATAAATAAGTAAAACATCCTCAAAAAGATTTGAAGCTTTTATCAATTAGATTTTTAGATCTCAAGATTAGTTTTTCATAGTTTTGAGTGTTTTCTAGAAATTATAGAATCTCTTTTGAAAGAATTGTTTTTGTAGTTTTGAGTCTTGAAAAAGAAAAGGGATTTTTTGTGAGTATAATTAGTAGTCTCATTTTGAGTTTATTGAAAAAGACATAAAGATTTTCTTTTCATTGACATGTTGAAGGAAATATTTGTTTTTCAAAGAATTGCATTCTCAACTCTTTCTTTTAGCTAGAGATTCATTGAAGGAAAACGAATTGTTTATCATTTTAGGTGCATCTTTTAGTATTTTTTTTTTGGAGTCGAGTCTTCACACCATCAAAGTTTCATCTCCATACCTATTGACTTAAGAAACAACCCATAAAAATAACACTTAACTAAAATTGATGTAGTAATCTTTTTATTTCGAGGGCTCTTATCACCAATATAGCTTAGGCTAGTATCTTGGAGTAGGGAGTAATTAACTCTCCAAGATAGTTAACAAACAAGTAGTTATATCTTGCAATAGGAAATAAATCCAATTTTAATTGATATAATCTGGGAAGCTCCTCTTAAAGGAGTCAACCACGAGATCATCTCCGAACCTTTGAGACAATCAAGTCTGTCTCATTGGGAAAGATAGAAGATTTGTGTGTATCAAAAATGGTAAACCTCAGATTAACCATTGTCGAGGAGCCTGGGGTCACTTGTTCGTAAACCTTGGATTGATCAAGTCGAGGAGCCTTCAAGGGGATTGAGCTTTGTTACTCTGCCCTTGTGCGTAGATCGGATCGTAGACTATTCCCCTAGTTGTATTTGTTACTGTTGGTAACCTTAGTGACCATAATCTTAAGATTGTTTCCTAAGGTGACGGTGAAGGACGAGTCTCACTTTACTTAGAGCAGACATCGACTAGACTCACTTGGACTCTCTGGGGGGTTCTCTTCACTTGAGATGGATTTGTGAAGAAACTTGTGCCAGTCTGTTTCATTAAGCAGTTTGTCGAGGTAACTGTTCCAACTGCCATTTCTATATTGAATTCTGTGACGTTGGATTTCATCACCAACTAGTGTTTTCGGTATGAAAAGTTACTGTTTGTGTGTGGTTTGAACTCTTAGATTTTTTAGGCATGTGATTCAGTTGTTTGTTTCTTTAGAGACTTTAGGTGCTTTTATTGAAATTTTATTTGTTTGCATGTGATTATTTTCATCATACACCCAGAGATTATTATCCTTGATTAATCATGTCGAGACAGACATCTATGTCTTCCCAATCATCGAAAACATTTTTATATGGAGGTCCTACTGTTCCTTTGGGGTACCAATCACTTTCTGGTACTTTTTCGGGGGAAACTCGACCAATGGAACATCTGTTGTCACCTGGTTATAATAGAACTAAAATGTTGAGTGTAGAACAGATATTTATGATGTCTGGTAGTATTCCAAACCCGCAACCTCAAGGTCGTCAGTTACCGCCTCGGGGGCAACCTCAAGGTAGTTAGTTATCGCCTGGGGGGCAACCCCAAGGTATTCAGTTTCCGCTTGTAGGGCTACCTCAAGGTTTTCAACCTTCAGGACAATACATACCCCAAGGTCAACCCCATATTCCTTAGGATGTTTATCAACCCTAGATTCAGTACATGCCTCAGGGTTATCAACCTCAAGGTCAGTACCCAACTCAAGGTTTCCAACTACCTTCTGGTCAGTCACTTTTACAAGGAACTAGAAATGTATCTCCTAATTATCAACCCTACTTTCAACCAGGTTATGGTTCTCCTTATGTACAACCTTTTATGGGTTTTGGAATGAATATGGTGTGGGGTCCATCTCAAGCTCAACAAACTTTTCAATCTAATGTGCAGTTATCTAATCAAATTGGACAACCCTTAGTTTCTGGTCCAACCCAGCAACCTTTCCAACCTATGGTTCAAACCTCTGCACCTAGTGTAATTCATCAGGCTCAGCCTAGTTCACCTCGAACTCTACCTCAAACTGCTGTTGCAACTACTGCAGCTTTTGTTCAATCTACCCCACTTACTTCTGGAGTATCAACAACTCCAGTTTCTACTATCCCTGCATCAGTGTCAACTCCTCAAGTCTCTGTACCCCAGTCAATACCTACGGTTCAGACTTCGGTCCAGATGCCTGCAAGACAAGCTGGTCCAAGTACAATTGCCACGAGTCAACCATACCAAGGACAGTATCAATCCAGTCCTACTATACAAAATCCATTTTATCAGTATCAACCATACCCTGGCTATACTTATCAGCAGCCTCAACAACCCCATTTTGGTCTGGTTAATCCTGGTTTCTCGGGAGGTTATAACTTTCCTAATGCAAATCTGATTTCAGGTTATCCTGGATATCCTCCTCCTAGACCTGCTCTCATTACACAAGGTTTTTGTGAACCTAACCATCAGTTACCATTTATTTCAACTTTGGATTTACCTGATTTGTCGCGACTTACGAACGATTTGATTTACTATCTTCCGTATTGGCTGCCAATGCCTAATAAGTTGCCCAACGATATCCTGAAATATAAGGGTAAGTCAGGTGAGGATCCGTCAAATCATGTGATGACTTATCACCTCTGGTGTGCATCTAATTCCATCATAGATGATTCAATTCGCTTACATCTTTTTCAAAGAACTCTAATTGGTCTTGTTGCTAAATGGTACATTGAGTTACAACGAGGCTCTTTTCATAATTTTAGTCAGTTAGCTACTTCTTTCTTAACTCATTTTCAGTTGTCTGTCAGACACGAGAATGGCATGGAATTATTAACTTCATTAAAACAATATACGTCCACATATATTTCTGATCATATTCATGAATGGCGACGTAGAAGGCATTTAGTGAAAGTTTTTATCCCGGATCAAATTTTAGCAGAATGGTTCATTGAATCATTATTACCTAAAATCACTAAAGATGTAGCTAAGGTAGGAGTTGTTACTGAAGAGCAAGTCATTTCTCATGCTCAGTACCTTGACCTCATTTATACGCAGTCAGGTACTTTACACGAAAAAATCCCTGATCTTTCGATAAACTACAACTCCTTCAAGGTCTCATGTTTTTGATGGTATGATTGGTTCAGTTAGTTCTAAGAGCAAGAAGAAATCTTCAAAGAAATTTTCTCCCACAATAACTTTACCTAATTCCCAAAAAGAACATTGTTCCACTAAAGTTTCTACCGATGTCCATGTTGTAGATTCATCTCCGACCAAATCTGGTAGTAATGATAAGGGGATGAGTAAAAAAAATCAAAATTGAAAAGAGAAAACAAATAAAAATGTATCTATCAATGAAAAACGAAAACCTCGCTGTCCTTGTTTCATTTGTGACGAGGATAATTTTACTAAAGAATGCCCATATCAAGTAGAGTTTTCAAATTTCGTTAAAGGTTCTCAAACACCTACTGTCCTGAAGGATCCTTCTCCTACTCAAGATAGTAAAGCGGTTGCTTCTTCCTCCTATACCTCAGAAGAACCCATCATGATGATGTCTCATGTCACGATTGTGACACGATCACAAGATTATGGTAGTAACAATCCTGTTGATGGTAAATAAGGAGAATCTTCTAACTCAAGCCCATCAACTTCAACTCCTCCTATTTCTGATCTACTACAGATTGAGAAACCTAACCCAGACTTAGTAACCAAACTTCCTGTTAAAGGTATATTTCATAAATTAGCTACGTGAGTTGCTTAGGATTATAACATTGTTGAAGACCTGGCCATTGCCTCTTCAGCAATGTTAGTTTTGGAAGTGTTGCAATCATGCCCAACACAACATAAATTACTATTGTCTACTATAGGAGTTGTCGATATTCAGGATTCAAACCTAATAATCTTCGATTTAGAGGATAGTACACCCCACCTCCCTGATCAAATGGCTTTCCAGATTCTAGTGTTAGTCAAAAATAGACCGTGCTTTCAGACTGTGATTGATAAGGGAGCTTCTACGTGTATTATGTCAATCCAATGTTGGAGATCGCTTAGTTCTCCTACCCTCAATCAGTCCCCAACATTTCTAAAGGCTTTTGATCGCCGAAGGTTCCATCCTTTTGGTATTTTCGAAGATTTACCTATAGGGGTAGAAGGCAAAACTGTAAATCTAGATGTGGAAGTGGTTGATGCTCCTCTAGATTACAACCTTCTCTTGGGTCACAGTTGGTCTTATGCTATGATTGCTATTGTTTCATCGGTCTTTCAACTTGTTAAGTTTCCTCATAATGGAAAGATCGTTACAATAGACCAGCTGAGTTATTTCTCATCCAACCCAGCCTCTACTGATAGTGTTCAGCATGTCAGTAAAATGACTATCCCTTACCAAGATGTTGGAGTAGGTTTGATTAAAGATTCTGGTTTACTAGGAACTTTTTCCTTCCATCCTCCTAACGTATCACCTTCTATTGCAATTATTCATATGATTTCATTGAACACAATTGATTTTGATGATCCTCGAATCATACCTTCCGATTCTGAGGTGGATTCATTTCATGGCGCGATGCCTATGAGTCCCTTTGAAATTTCATATCAGGCTATACAGTCATTTTCTGATTCCTAACTAGTCGCGAGGATAGTTCTTTTCTTGTGTCAACCTCATTAAAAATGAAACTGGATGTTGTGAGGATAGTTTGTTCCCATCTCAACCTCATTAAAAAATGAAACTGGATGTCATGATCATAGTTCCTTGTCTTGTGTCATGGTCATTAAAAAATGAATCAAGGATTTTTTAGCATAGTTCCTTGTCTTGTGTCAAGCTCGTTAAAGAATGAATCAAGGATTTTAGAGCATAGTTCCTTTTCTTGTGTCAAGCTCGTTAAAAAAATAAAACAAGGGTTTTGAGGATAGTTCTTTTCCTGTGTCAACCTCATTAAAAAATGAAAAAACTCCCTTTTTCAAGTCAAGTATTTTCAAGAACTTGAAAGTAAACCTTCATTTCATCCACCTGGTTGAATGCAATGAAGCTTGGGGTGCATGTACCTCGATTTGTGTCATTAAGATGGGGGCATGCGAACTTATAACAAGCATAGTTTTTCATTTCAAGCTTGTGTAAACATGAAACCGAATTCAATCAAAGTTCTCTGTGGTTCAAGCTTGTGTAAAAGTGAACCCATACCCATTTTACATCTTGTGATTGCTTTCTTATCTGCTAAATTCTGTTAGATGAGCCTTAGTTGTTTTCATTCCATCGGCACCATGTATTTGGCTGATAATATCCTTTCACTTGCTTGTTTTACCCTTCCTGAGGGACCGTAGTTATGAGTGGTTTTATTAGCCAACCTCTTAACCATTACATGTTTTGAGCAGTTCCACCATTGCCAAAACCAGTTGCTACCCTTTATACCACTCGTTCCTCTAGGATGAGTCCTCTTTAAGCTCTTTTTTGACTCGTAAAATTAAAATGATAGTCCACTTATAGCTCTTTTCTAACTGTATAAACATGAAAATATTGTCATATTTTTGTTGTTTCAAGTTTGATATTGGTAATAAAATGACATGTCTTTGATCGCTTTTTTACGTTTTCAGATTAGGGCCACTAATTATGAAAAGTACTCCTTGATCGTAATGATCAAGTGGTTCTCTCAAGTATTATTTTATACTTTTTTCGGGCTTGGGAGACACAAATTTATGAAAAAGGACACCCATGGAGTTCTCTTAAGTTTTTCTTCTGACTCCCTAAAATTGAAAAACACCGACTTTTTCCTATACTGGACTTGTTAAAATTTAACAGCAAAGGACCTGTTCAAATTTAAACAGGAGCGGACCACTCCTTCTTAGGGTTTGAATTTTAAACTAAGTTGGACTCATCCGAAGGATGAGCTTATAATCTAGCAAATGTTATCCTCCTCAAGCTTGTAAAAAAAAAGAGGTACTTGCCAGAAATGGTGGGGGAAAAGAGAGAAAAATGAACTTGTTTTTTATACTTTGTGTTTAGAAAAGCAGTTAACCACTCTTGAACACGACACTTTTTGTTCACCTGGGTTGGGAAATCCTTTGCCTAATAGTTAAGCAAACCACATTGAAACTCTTCAGCTAGTTTTCGGGTATTAGCTTTGGGTCAATTGTAACCAAACTATCTGCAGTGTCATTATGTGTTCAAGAGATCAGTTCAAATACACCATTCATTTGCAAAATATCTATCATCCATCTTGACCATCCCTAAGTTAGTCCTAGTCAAATATATTTCTTCAAAACTTGATCTATGATTTCGTGTTGTGGGCTTGCCTACATCGGATTGCTTTCTATCGACTCCAACTCATTATCTAGAAAGATGATCTAAAAATCATTAGTACCTTGGAATTTGCATTCCCTAATGGCAGGTTTCTCGCCTTTGACGACAGGTTGCATCATTGACCTTCGATCAAAGGATTCTGTGACGTGTTCGACATTGACTCATTTATTCACATTTCATGGATTGTACTGAGTACTTTGAGGGCCATTTACATTACTGGTGGTTTCTCTCACAGTTGTTAATAGTTCACATCATTGACTGGTAATCAAGTGGTTTCTACCATGTTCTACTTTGACACATTCATTCACATGGATAGAATCGTACTAGTTCAGGAAGCAGAAATCAAGACCCTGGATCTAGTTTCCACCATCCAGGCTGTGAAGAATTTTGTTATTCATTATATTGAATGGATTATTCATAAACATATGGTTGCGCCCATACTGTGTCTACATATGTCTATAGTTGTGATGTATTACAAAATCATTCCTGTATTAGAGAAGTTTATATAGTTTTCTAGTCAGTTTTGATCTGAGTATGGGAATGCCTACCTCAGTGATGATATGTTCATTATATATATATATATATATATTATATATATATATATATTATATATATATTATATATATATATATGTTTTGCATTGAATATTTTTACAAGTTCTGACTGGAGTGTCCACAAGAAGATCCTTGAAATGATAAAGTACTTCACTCTTCTTAGATGACAAAACTATCCTCCTCTATTACAGACTTTGCACTTTAGGGGGCAACCTGTTGTACCAAAAATTGTCACCATGACATTCTGCAATATTTGTGAGTCTATCACCACTCATACTTACCTCCTTTGCAAGTCTTAAACCTCACTTCTTCATGTCAAGCCTTGAAAGTAAGAGAAATCCCTTAAAAGTCTCTAAAACTCTGGTTATGCACTTTCTCTTAGCATTACTTGCGGTCCCACACCTAATGGTCATGTCCCCTGCACAAATGATCACTCTGTCTCTGTGAAATGGGTGCAAACCCTTGTAAAAGTCAAAAAGGCACAAGTACATTCTCAAAAACTCACTTTGAGTCATTTCTGGAAGCTTCTAGAAGGAATCTTGAGGTGGCAAGTTTGCTCCTTTAAGGTTCATGCATCCCATACCTTAAGGAGTTAACCCCTTGATGTGAGGAGCTTATCCCTTTGAAGGAGGAGTCTATCCCTTCAATGGTGGACCTGTAACCTCCTTCCTTTGCACTATAACATGAAGCATTTGTCTGGTTACTTGGGTGGTTGAAAGGTGAATATTTTTGAGGTGAAATGCTGTTGGAACTTAGTCTTCCTAATTGAGCTTTTAAGAGGGCAGATTACATACCTTTTTGATCTCATTTGGATGAGAGGGAGGCTTGTCAAAGTATAGGAGATTCGCATTTGGACCCTGGGAAGAGCTTGTACAACATCAAGGTACCAAAGGTTGTAAACTTCTTCTATTTCAAAGTTAATACAATCAAGTTTATTTTTCTCAATAAGCTATGTTTTATGGTTTGTTTCATGGATTCCTTGATCACCATGATGGATATGATTTATTATATTAGCTATGCAGGTGTTATTTGATGTGTGCTTGTTTTTTATTGCAGTTTCTTAAAAGGAAACTGTTGGAGCATGGTTGCCACAAACTAGCGTTGGACTTAAGGAAGGGTTTAAACACCTCTTCAGTTTTTATTAATGAATCGTAATATGTTTAGAGAAAGGTAGATTTGCTTGTCTTGCTTGTTGTTAGATATCTATTGATACTAGGGAGATTGGCCTTGTCTGCAAGATTGATTTATCTAGCCAACACGCCCTATATTTTCCAAAAGAAATCCCTCTCATTTCATTCATAGTTTCATGTCACTTCACTTCATTTCACTTCACTTCACTTCATTTCATTCCATTTCGCCAATAAAATCCCTTTCATGACCCGTTTTCATATATCATTCACTCAGTCATCATTCATTTTCATCCATCTCCATTCATTCATATGTTCACTGTGTCAGTTTCTGCAGCAAAAAACTGATTCTGCAACTGATTGTTGATTCCACAGCTAACACTCTATTATTCAACACCGACAGACAGATGTTAGCCAAATAATGATGAGAACCAAATGCAGATATGACAAAGGAAAATATTTTGAAGATATAAAGCTCCTAAAGCACCAACAGGAAGCAGCCAATCAAAGGTCAGTGAATGGAAGTGGTAAGATTCTAAGGTATGAGCAAAATTCATTTCAAATCGCATTTTAAAGCACATTCTATATAGTTGTGAAACCAACAGCTCCATTATGTGTAATGAATCGCCTTGATAGGTTTCATAACTTCTCCATGACCTTTGCATAATTCCACCACAAAATTTGCATTAATTTTTAATGGCCTCATGATTCGTCTTTGAATTTAACTCGTGTTTAATTATACGTTGGCATTCCACCTGTTGAACGGGGTAATTATGAGGACACAATCTATTTGACCACAGCTCTTTCCTCCCGCACAAATCCGTAGTCATTTTTTGAGCATGCTAACGTCTATTCTGTAGCCTTCTAATTCAAAGTTCTGTCAGGCTCACCCTATTTCCATACTATCCCATTGAAGTTGCATTTGTTATTACTGGCCTGTTTACATAAGCCTCCGCTCTTATTTACATAAGCCTCTGCTTTGTGAACTCATTTTCATTACCTGTTCTCTATTCTTCTATTGACAACTACTGGTTTTTCTCCACAATCCTTCTCCATCTCCCACTAACACAACCGTTTCACCTCCGTCAATCCATTACTCAGAGTCCATCACTCACAGACGTATTTTTAAGGTAGGAGGAAGGAATGGGCCTTCTGGTAAGATCAGAGCCAGACAGGCCTAAATTCATGGAGGGCTATCCGCAATTGAAAAGTATATTAAGGAAGGCATGGTGGCTGCAGTTCATCCCAAAATTCATAGGTCATAACAAAGAAGTCACGAAGACATTTGCAAGGTCTTTTAATGGCGTGGAAGTTGAGGTTGGATATCTTAAATTCTCAGTTATGGAGGCATCCATTGCAGCAGCAACGGAACTACCACAGGAGTGGGAACGGTGGTTCAAAAACAAAGACTTTGATGAGAGGGCCTAGAGGATTATTTTGTGTAACCCAGGTATGGATATAACCCTCTTCAAATACAGAATCCCTATTTTTTCTCTAGAGGAAAAGTGGACTAGTTTATTATTGATAATCCAGAAATTTATTACATATGAAGGATGGTTTGGGTCCATGTACATGTACCACATCCGGCTACTAATGAATTTTCTAGAAACTCGAGCCATCAATTTCCCTTATTTTCTGTTGAATAGCCTGAAAAAGATGTGCATAAATGTACAAAAGAATCTATATGACGTAGAGCCCCACCTTTACCATCATGGCCTTGTTAAAATTTTGATTGAAAAACAATTGAAGGAAAGAAAGAATACTTGGGAAGAAGTTTTTATTAGAAACTTCTTTCAGGACCCACCTGAAACACCTGAAAGTAGCTCAGCAAAGAAAAGTAGGAGAAGGAAAACAAGTGTGAACATTCAAGACACTCCTACTAATATAGCTAAAGACACTAGTAAGGAAGAGAAGCTATTTGAAAGTAGGAAAGAAAGAACTGAGGTTAGGAAGCAAGGGAGACTAAAGGAGAAAAGAAATATTGAAGCTGCCTATCAAACCCCAAAACCTTCCTCAGAAGAGGATCAAATAATTTCTGAAAGAGTAATCTACCTTAAGGCATAATCAGTTGTAGCAAAGAAAAAAGGGAAAGAAAAACAGAGTGTGGAGAAAGGAGACACCAGCTCACAGAATCTAAGGAGGTGCTCTAGACTTGAAGGAAAACTGAAGAAAGTACAAACTAAAGGGGCCCACTTCATTGACTTAGGAGGAGAAATACTAGAACAGTCTCCAGCAATCCCTCCTGGCCATAGCCCACAACATACTCCTATTTCTCAACTAGATTTTGAGATCAGTCCTTCTCAGCCAAATTTTGGGGTCAGCCCAAGAAAGGCTACACCTGAGATAGATCCAACCCAGCAAGAAATGTATGATTTTATCGAATCGTTGGAGAAGACTGCAACAGATCAAGGCACTTCATCTACCCAGCCTAATACAACCCAGGAATCTTTAATCCAATCACTAAAACATGAAGTTTTTGAACTGGAAGTCTTGAATAGACACATCAAAAGAGAAAATGAAACATTGAAAGAACAGAAAAGGTTGGATAAAATTATTCATGACAACACCATGTTGTATCTTGGGTTGTGGCAGAAGAAAAATAGGAAATTGAAGAAAAAATATGAGGAGGCTGAGCAGAGTTCTTATCAACCTCAAATTCTGGTGCCTAATGAGAAAGTCTAGGATGACAGTGGTACCAAGAAAGAAGAAAAGAAGGCTAGATGTGTTAGCAGAGCTCTCAGAACACATGAACTGAAGGGAGGATGGTCATAGTTTTGGTTGCATGAGGACATGCAACACCTTCACAGTGGGGGTATGTTGAGCCCTGAAACTACATCTCTTCTACACACTTTCCTAGACCTTTCTACCCTCACCAATGCCTCATAAGCTATCAAAGATCATTACATATTGATTCTAAAAGTGCATTTAAGTGGTTTTCTAACTATATTTTTTTTTTATATTTGACTTAGATTTTTCTCATCAGTTGTGGAATGCAACCACTTTCCACATCTGACTCGAGATTTCGCAGCTGTTTTTATTGATCTCTAGGTTACAGGTGTCAGCAAGCAAAACGAAGCACGTGGGTAGTTCAGGAATGATCTGGACATAGACCAGGTCCTACTGGTTTAGCCAAATTCATAGAGGAAAGCCTTGGTCAAACAATGGTCAAATGAGGAGTTCTATGGCAAACAGGTCTCTTTTTTCAACACGTGAACAATCTGAGACCATTCCTAGATCCATGGATTCATTTTGATAGTTGTAAACTGCCTCCATGATACAAATCCAACAACCACCTTTTGGTATATTGAATGATCATGGCAACCAATACGTTAAGCTCATGGGTTCTGTCTTTTTACATGTCCTCTGCTGAAGGTGTTTCATAGGGAAAAAAGTTATGTAATTTCCTTTATAAATAATGTGTTTGTAAATGCATGTAGCTAGTTTTTTCTATATATTCTTGTTGTTAGTTCATGTACTGTGCCGTGACATTGATACTACTGTTGTAACGAGAGGATCCTTCCTTTGTTTTTCAATATAACAAGACTCTGTTTTATATGATTGTGTGAGCATAATTTCATATTGACGGCATGTTAACCAAGGCCGTGCAAAGGGCCTTTGCTGGCCGATGTTTTGTTTCTTTTATTTCTGTAAAGTTTTTATGTGTTGTTGTCTTATTTCCATTGTAGATATTTCATAGTTTGTTCACCTGTGTATATTTAATATTTTAGTTATGGTGTTAATGTTTCATTCCTTTACATGATTTTCCAAGCATTGTATGTTTTTGCTAACACTGATCAGTGTGTTTTAGGATAGGCTAGGCTCGGTTGTTTTCATAAAATTTTTGCAATAAATAGTGACATGAGATTGGCCTCTCTGCTGACTTTTTTTTTCTTAGCTTTTCAATTTTAGTTATGCTTTGATTTCAGTGTTATTCATTTGTTGTTGTTAGTTAGTTTAGATATCAAATTCTTCATGACATTTGACGTTATCTCCAGAGCCATGGCTTAACCCTGAAAACCTACTTGGTGAGCTATTGGATTATGAGTGAAGTGATTTGATTTTACTTTCATTTCTGCAATTAGATATCAGGTTCTTCATGACATTTGACGTTATCTCCAGAGCCATGGCTTAACCCCGAAAAGCTACTTGGCGAGCTATCAGATTATGAGTGAAGTGATTTGATTTTACTTTTATTTTTTTCTACAATTAGATATCAGGTTATTCATGTTATTGACGTTATCTCTAGAGCCATGGCTTAACCCCGAAAAGCTACATGGTGAGCTATCGGACTATAAGTGAAGTGACTTGATTTTATTTTCATTTGCAAGTAGGTAATTTAGATATCAATTCCTCATGTTAATGACATTATCTCCAGAGCCATGGCTTAACCCTAAAAAGCTACTTGGAGAGCTATCAAACTATAAGTGAAGTGAATTGATTTTACTTTTATTAGTTTGCAGTTTTTGATTTTTTTGAGGGAAATAGCTTAAATTTTATTTCTATATTTAGATGAGCATTAGAGATAGTGATTTCATGATCAATAGTTCATCATTTGTTTGATTTGAATAGCTACACATTTACATTCTTGTTCAAGTACTAATTTCATCACTAGTATGTTTTGAAATCCTCTGAAGTGTTAAGCTATGGAAGTTATCATAAAGGACATAATTGCCTTAAAATCTATATCCATACTTGCCTTCTAAAGTATTCTTAAAACTTAGGAATGGGATTTCCATTCACATTAGGAGACAAACAAAGATAAAACCCCCAAAAACAAAATAAAATTGAAAACAATAAAAAGTAAGAAAGAGGTTGTGTTGCACATATAGTGTGCCACACTTCATCAGTTTACGACTCCCGGATTGATAATTAATGTAGCAATTTAGGACATAATAAATTGACTAAACACTGTTGTATGAAAATAAATTTGATAAATTTCCAGGGAAACTCAGGATGCACTGGTTAGGGATGTATGTTATTAAGGGGATTATCGACGGAGGCATGGTACAATTGGTTAAGTTAAAAGGAGAACCTTTCCCAAGAAAGCTGAATGGTAGTTGCTTGAAGCCATACATCGATGATCTGGTGATGTAACTATATGGAAGTAGCACAATCTTAGCACTCCAGGCAGCTGAAAAGAGGCGCGGGACTATAAACTACACTACCCGGGAACTGTGTGATGCCAGGACTGCGCATAGCAGCGAAGTGTCACAAGGTCCATGAGAGTGTGAAGACAGTTGCATTAGCGCGCAGGTCTATTGGAAAGTGATCGTTAAAATCACTATTCATGATTTAATGGTTGGTTTGAGGCCAAATGGAGTAGATGACAGACATTCAAGGTGATATTTATTAGCTAGATTCTTGAAAATCTGTCACCAATCTAGCATTAATGGGCTGATTGTGGGGGGAACGATTGAATTCAAATTCAAAAGGCCCTATAAATTACAATTGGTTGTCCAATGAAAAACACTTGGCTTTTTGAGATCTGAGGCTTTGAGAGTAAGTTCCATGTTTGAAACATTACTGAAGGAGATGCAGGACCATCTAACTATAATGATGTCGACACCAGAGAAATTCGAGCGGGAAATAGTGGAAGTGGAAGCCCTAGAGAGTGTCGAAGCAATAGTCGAGGTCCCTAAATCACATATGTTACACAAAAAATTGTCACCATGACTTTCTGTAATCAATATGAGTCTATCACCACTCATACACACCTCCTTTGCAAGTCTTAAACCTCAGCTCTACATATCAAGCTTGAAAATGAGAGAAAGTCCTAAAAAATCTCTAAAACTTTGGTTTCGCACTTTCTCTTAGCCTTACCTATGGTGCTGCACCCACTGGTCATGTCCCCTACGCACCTGACCGCTATGTATCTGCATATATGGGTGTGAACCCCTGTAAAAGTGAAAAGGAACGAGTTTATTCTTGAAAACTCACTTTGAGTCAATTCTGGAAGCTTCTAGAGGGAATCTTGTGCTGGCAAGTTCGCTCCTTGAGGGTGCATGCATCCCATTTCTTAAGGAGCTAACCCCTTGATGTGAGGAGCTTATCCCCTTGAAGAAGGACTCTATCCCTTCAATGGTGGACCTATAACCTCCTTCCCTTGCACTATAAAATGAGCCTTTGGGCTGGTTACTGAGGAGGTTGAAAGCTGAATATTTTTTAGGGTAAATGCTATTGGAACTTAGTCTTCCTTATTGAGATTTTGAGAGGAAAGATCACATACCTTTTGATCTCATTTGGAAGAGAGTGAGACTTGTCAATGTAGAGGAGATTCCTGCTTGGACCCTGGGAAGAGCTTATACAACATCAAGGCACCAATGTTATAAAGTTCTTCTTTCTCAAAGTTAATACAATCAAGTTTATTTTTCTCAATAAGCTATGTTTAATGTTTTATTTCATAGACTCCTTGATCACTATGATGAACATGGTTTATTATATTAGCTATGCAGGTGTTCTTTGATGTGTGCTTGTTTGTATTTGTAGGTTATTAAAAGGATACCCTTTGAAGCTGTTGAAGCGAGGTTGCCACAAATTAGTGTTGGACTTGAGGTAGGGTCTAAAACACCTCTTAGTTTTATTAATGCATCGAAATATGTTTAGAGAAAAGTAGATTTGCTTGTCTTGCTTGTTGCTAGATATCAATTGATACTAGGGAGATCAGTCTTGTCTGCAAGAATGATTTATCCGCTTAACAACATAGAACACCGAGACCTAAGAAGGACAAGAAAGCCATGATCCCAATGCGTGTGTCACCCAGAAATCCGTAGAGGACCAAGCTCACCTTACAGGAAAAGGGGAAGGCGATTAATCTCGAGGCCAACCAGGAGGAATCTGAAGAAATCCTGGTGGATTAGGAGAATGTAGAGATGGAAGTTGAAACCCGGGGTACGGACCCTATTACTTGGTTACCTAAATATGTTCCTCTGCAAAAGGGAAAAGCTAAGGTGCTGAAGGACATAGATGAGAGAAAGAGCTCTCTGCAAACTCCACTACTCCCGGATGATCTTGTTTTTGAGGGACCGCACTTGGGGTGGGTTCCTATGTTGAAGTTTGAAGATTGAGACCTCGTAGACCACGAAAAGTTTCCACATTTAGCGACCGAGAAGCTAATGCACTAGAGGATTGACACAACTACTAGAAAAATTCAATTGGATCCACGGACATGGCTTAGAGGTGTAGATAAAGCCAAATTGCTTAACCTAATCTAGGTGTTGCATTACCAACGTGCCCCTGTGACTCTCTTCATCATCAAGCAGCTACTCTACTTGGTGCATGATGGGTGTTTGTGGCTGGAGGAGCCCATCCCCATCACAAACCATCTAATTCATCATATAACATGTATACCTTAATCAGGAGAGGATCCAACCAACATTTCGAAAGGAAAAGGTGGCGAGTTGGCCCTCACGGAAGCAATGAAGAAGAAGTTCAAGTTGGAGAAGAAGAAGCGAGGGTATGCCATCTCCAAAATTAACAACCTTGTAGTCAAGGTCAAGACACAAATATTGGCAGGGAAGGTGATGAAGAAGTGTCGCACGGATGAGGTGCCCGCGCCAATGGTTGTGCTAGTGGCCCAATGCATAGAAGGAGTCTAGTTCAACTAGGCAAACTATCTATGTAGCGAGTTCCTTGCGAATTGTCGCGAGGCACAGGAGCAGGGAAAAACTTTTCACTATGCATGGCTCTTGTTGTCGATAGTACTGGTGGAGTGGGAGCTACCCAAAGATAGAAAATTCCCTTATATCGCACTGGACCTTCCAAAGGTAGCGAAGTACGCTTTGTTGTGGGCAACCAAGGACGTGCAGGGAATAAAAGAAAGCAATATTTTTTGGGTATTAATGGAGATGAATATCTAGATGGGGAACAATCACAAGTGACGTTTGTTGCCTAGAGTCTATGCCAGTTTGCAAAGCTTTGTAGAGTTCAAAGAAAATTTCCACCATGTTTTATCAAGGTGCGGAAGGACCCCACGAAGACATGGCATAACCTCCCATACTTGGTGACTGATGATGTAATTTTTGTAGTCCTTGAGTCTTGGCCGCTGGAATAGCACGCTCCAGCTAGCTCTGCCATGGAAACAGACAAGTCTGCCATGCAGTGCAAGAAGGAAGAGACAAAGCTTTGGATGGCATAACTGGTGGAGAAGCACAGAAAGGAGGAAGCACATGCTAAGGCCCAGGCAGGGCGCAACGCTGCAAAATTGGCCAAACAACAACAGAAAATAGGAGAAGAAGGGTGCAAGGGACATAAGCCACCTTCACCCAGAACTGAACCAAAGACAAAGATAGAAAAAGGTGGCACAAACCTGTAGGCCATGTCCACCCAACTCAAGTGTCTATGGCCATGAGAGTAGATAGTGCCACAAAAGAAAACAAAGGCATCGAAGACATCTTTCCACCCAATCACCCTCATTGAGGGGGATTTGCATAACATCGGCAAAACGGTGAGGGATGTCATCATGGAGACCCTCCAATAGTTGGAAGATCAACAACAGTTGGTATTGGAGGGCTCTTCGAACATAAATACAAGAGTTGAAAGCTTGCACTCCACAGGCTAGCATAGTGTCCACTAGCCTCGCGATCGAAACTTCAACTGTTGAAGAGATGTTGCGCATGAAGGTGACTAACATGATAGTGCTACTAGATGGGACACTTACTACAGAGAAGGAAGTTGACAAACCCATGGTGAGTAGTTTGAAAGGGGTAGGATTGAACATGGTTGTGCTCCCTTTGGAGATGCTCTACCTCTTACAGGATGGAGTCACCGTAGAACTTTAGGCTAGGGAGGATCGTGCTCTATAGGTAATGAGTGAGGTGTGCATCAACATTGAGCAGTTGGGCCTGTAGCACAACAAGGCAGTGGAGTAGAAGAAACAGATAATAAAGGCAATGGTGGAAGCCTGTCGAATGGTCCCAGAGTTGGAAATTTAGGCAAAGGAACCAGTGGAGGCACGCATCCACAAGTTAGCCACAGGGATGCATGATGCTCAAGAAAAAATGGCCAGGGTTCAGTTGGAGCTGAATCTATAGATCACAAAACTAAAATTGAAGGCTCAGCCTTCAAGTCTGCTGGAGATTAGGGAACAATGTACCATTGCTATTACAACATCAATAGCAGTGGTTGTCAGTGCAATGGTAGATTTTATGTAGCTTTTTGAACAATCATTCGAGGTCCTAACCACCCTGCAGGAGGACCTGAATGTAGAGAGGCTAGAGATAGAGGCGCGAGAGCTCTAGCAGAGGTATGACGAGGTAAAAGGGACCATGCAAACGATTTCCCATACACAAATTCTTACACGAATGCAGGAGGAAAAGGCACTCAAGGAATAGGTGGATGCTACTCGGCATAAAGAAGCAGTCTTAAAAGCGCGCATACAACCATGGATAGGCAAGGATTATACAATTACAACCTCCTTTGAAGGAAAGCTTGCGAAATTGCAAGAAGCTTAATAGAATATTCATCATAATAGTTCAGTAGCAGTCACCGAACAAATCATGGAAGAAGTCCAACAGGTGGTCGCTCAGTGCGATGCCGAAGTTGCGGTGATCCAAATAGAGTTGGGAGGTCTTTGCACTAAGATCTCTGCACCTGCCTAGTGACTCAAGGGTGAGTCATGATGTTTGTGTTGGGGGCCTGTTGGGGGCCTGTTGGGTGCAGGCTCCCCCAAGGGAAGTTTTGGGGCTAAAAGCCCATATTTTGGTCCAATTTTGTAATCCAAGTGTAAAGACTCCACGTTTTGTCGTCATGGAGCACGTAGTTGTTAAAGAGTCATAGGGTTGTCCACCCTTATTTTGATAATGTAATGTCAGTTGTAAAAGATATACCCATGGTCCACGGACAATGGGATTGTATAAATAGAGCTAAGCTCTAAGTAGTTTGATAACATAACGGTGAATGAAGATATGATGTATGAGGGATAGCTCTGAAGTAGAAGTCTAAGTTTTGGGTCGTAGCATAGGTAGAGGCTCTACAGCTGAGTGCATAGAGGCCTAGAAGTCCGCAGCTGAGTGCGTGGACCCTTGCAGCTAAGTGTGTATGGTGAGTCGATTCTATAATCATTTGGAATTATTACTAAAGAGAAGTATTATATAATTTATGCGTCTTTATTTCCTATTTATGCATCTGATATATTGGGTATGAATTTCACTTCTAATGCTTATATGATGCATAAATATATGTAAATGTGTTGGTTAAGTGAACACAAGTAAGAACATCTGTTTACGTGAAACTAAGTAAGATCTATTAATAAGATAAGTAAGATACTCATCCCAGTTTAGGAGATATCGCAGTTTTCTTCCCTAGTAGCGTGAAAGGGCTTTAGCCCCTAGCTAGGGTTGCTTGGAACCCAATTGTAACATTTCGCAAAGGTACTGAAGGATATAGCAGAGGGATAAGAAACCTATGTGAAGGTAGGTATAGTTGGAATAAAACAAAATCACAACCATCTCAAGAGTGCAGAAACTTGGTTCCAACATCCCCCCATACTTATTCGAGTGAGACTTCAATCCACGCTCTGTGGGCTGATGCCAAAAGGGCCAGTAGTGTAGGGATTTGTTTGGCTCACACTAAACTTGGGTAAGGCCCCCTCAAGCCAACATATGGTTTTAATCTCTCTTTTCTCTTTCAAAATCCTATATGTTACGATGTTGTTCCTTCATTCTTAGTTCATCTAGAATCTTGTTATTCTGGCAATATTTCAAACAAAATAGATATGCTTAATCAAAATAAAGCTTTGGAAAACCATAATTTGGATCACAATGACCCCATTGATATATATGGTGATGGATTCCTAGGTGTATCGACTTATTTCTTGATTTCTTAGGAAACGTTCAATTTGCATAGTTTTAATCTAGAATTTCATCTAGTCAAAGAAGTTTTTCTTATGGGAACTTCTTATTCAACTCACTATCCCTTGCATCCTACCGCTTGTAATGAATTAACTTGTGATGAAAATATGCCATGCATTTTGAATTCACAATGTGATGAGAAGAATTCTGAATTGACACAAGGTGGTAGAGCTACACATAATAAGGAAGAAAACAATGAAATTATTGAGCATCCATTCAATTCCTAGCAATTTCCAGTCTTGTATAAGGTTAATTATTTAGTTCAATTTTCTCATGAAATTGTTTCAATCTATACATCCTTTGATACATAATTAGAATATCCTTATGACTTGAGAAATCTATTTATTCAGGTTGAAGAATTTGATAAAACTAGTGATGTCGATAGATGCCATCTAGATAATAGTGATCTTATTGAAATAATTGATAGAAGTTATCCACATATAGTTTAGGATTTGACACAACTCTCAAAATGTAATTATTCAACATTTGAAATTTCCATAAAGTGTCAAGGAGTTGAGGCACTTCAACTATTGTTGGTGGTTATTTCAGGTTCTCGAGATCCTGATAAGAACCCAAAACTAGGTCAGAAATGGATTTTCTTGCACAATTATTTTCTTCGTATTGTTTCACATGATATAAACCCATTCTTGAAATATTTCCAACATTTTTAAGTCAGTTCTCATAATTTTCAATGTTCGGCCTTTGATCAGATAAAGAATTTTATTTTATTTAATTCATATTCATGCAAACCTCTTATATCCAACCCAGGATTGGAATGGAAAAATTTCATGAATGTATAGAGATATGAAGCCTATCTTTCTAATCATTAAGGTAAATATTATCATGCACTGAAGGATTTGTATCTGTTAAGTGTTTATTGGAAAAATCAACTCCTAGCCTTTCTTGTGAATGTTATGAAGCTAATCATTATTGTTTCATGATCTATCCTCTTGGATGTTATTCAATGTTTAAATCATTCAATGAATCAAAATACTCATGTTGATATGGATATTGGATTTGATTTGACATACACTTCTAATATTTTTTCAGCATGTTGGTTTCATGGATTTATGATCCTACCAATTCTTTTTAATTTCCTAGAATTTAATATTGTTGGTTTAGTATGTAATTAGATACAAAGGGAACAAACATGAAATTGAGATCTTGTATTCCAATTCACCAATCTGATCATAACACTTGTTGTAACAATTGTCACTCGGTTAATCATTTTCCCACTAATACATATGATGATAGTTGTTTTATGCTATCACTAAACAATGATCACCTAGCCATTTCTAACAAGGTGGATTGAAATACACCATGTAGGAATAATTTTACCATAGTAAAATCAGTTTCATCGTGGGAAATAATTGAGTAAACCATTTTTATTAAATTATTTTCTTATTAAAATAAAATAACCCATGTGAATAATTGAATAAATCATTATTTATTTAATTTTCTGTAGGAATAATGATTAAATCATTGTTTGATAATTATTCCTTATCACATTTGACTAAATCCCTTAGGAATAATTAAATAAATCACTATTTAATAATAATTACATTTTCACACCATTCTTAATCCTCACGAAATAATTAATAAATCATTTTATTTGTTAATTACTTCTAAATAAAGATACTTGACCATTTTGAATACATTTTCCCATTCCAAAAAATATAATAAAGTATTCCTAGTGATTAGATCTTGATTTGGTCAATATAATTTTATTATTTTCCATTTTCGAGATTAACTCAATACTTTGTTATAAATAGGAAGGTTTTCCATTCATTCTTCACCATGATTATTATCATCGTCACCATTATCGTCTCTTTTATTTTGAGCTCCCATTTGAGTTCTTCACATTTTTCTGGCTTTTTTTACATATTGAGAGAGAAGATCAATTACTAAATCGTCAAGGACATCAAAGAACCCATCACATGAGGGGGATTTGCAGACAATTTTTGTATATCTCCTTCTCCAAGTGTCATCAATAAAATAATTTATTCATCTTAATGTCGTTCCATTTAGGTTATGTTGAAGCCTCGAAAATTAGGTCGACAACAAGGGGGATACCCACCCGGTCCGGACCTTGGTTGGCAGCTCCTTATCCGTTTGGTATAGTGGGTTTGACTGGGGATGACGGGACCAGTTTCCCGGCCTTGGGTGTGTGTGTGTGTAGAGTTTGAACTATGCTGATGTAAGAGGAATTTAAAGCTAATCTAATTCAGACTCTTTAAACTAACTCTATGCTATTGTAATCTAGTGGGAAAAAACACATCTAATATACACTAACCTGGGGTGTATATCTTCTATTATGCGATCTAAAAAGATTTCAAACAATAACTGGTAATAAAGATCATTCAACTATCATAAGAATAGAAATCATTAAAGATAAACTATTTTGCATAAGAAGTTAGACAAAACAGTTGTGAATAGCATATCGCATAATAAGTTATTCATATGCTGGATACAAACAATATGACTCCACTGTACAAAAGTGCCAAATGATAACCCATACATTCATATAATGACATATAAACAACTGAAACTATAAATCACTTAAAGAACATAAGCAGAAATAGTCAAGAGATAAAAGTACCATTTATGACTGGTTCCACTCATAAGCTTCAAGTAACAATGATTTATCTCTCCTTGTTCTAACATCTACTAAGAGTATAGAATTGCAACATCAGTAGCAGATATCAGATGCAAACATTAATAAACCTTGATCCATCCATTCATCAAAACCACCTCCGAGGGTGCAAAAGTGCATGTTCTGAGGATGCGTTTTTGAAAAATCTCCAGACCCTTCTCTAAATGCCTGAGAAGGGTTTAAATACTGCTAACTAATTAACTTGATTACATAAATTTAGGAGCCGGTTTTCAAATGACCGTCCCTCTGATAAAGCAAATTATTTCTAAAATTAAATATGACTTTGAACTATTTCTATATTTGCTCCTTAGTGCTGTAAGTGTGCAGCATTCGTCTCAGAAGAGTTGGTTGGTTGCCTTTCCCTTTCGTGTGTTCTATAAAAATAGCAGTAACAAGGGCTGGCACCACTTTTCGGTAAACTATCAGATATTTTAGAAAATCTCCCGCTGACTGAGTGTATACTTGGTAATAACCCAAATTTCCCTCAAACTGGTTCTGCTTTTTCTATTTCGGTTTCTGTCTTTGCGAACGACTTGATGAGTCAGAAGACTTTACCTTCCGAGCAATTCTCTGGATTGGAAACTGCCTTCGTTCTTCATTCCGGGATTTTCTGGCACGTAAGTTTCAGGTATCTTTGTAATCATGCTGCTTTTGTGCGGCTTTGATTCTGAGCTTCAGATGACCTATCGGTCGTTAGCATCTGCTGAATGATACTTTGGAATCTGTAGTCCTATCGTATGTGGCTCCCACTTCTATAGAGGTCTCTTCTGTGTTCTCCGAGCATTGGCGCTTTCCCCTTTTCCTTAGATGTTTCCTGCAAAATTGCTCCATGTTATCTCCTGTTTTATAGTTTGCGTAAAGGAAAAGAGTAAATGAAAACAAAGATTGATATGAAAGCTTCAGATCTTGCATGTGTATAATCATGACATTCAAAGTGACCTGACTCTTCGAAAAACGAAAAGCAGCCATTCGTACAATCATTAATTTCCTTCTTACAGGTGCGCGCTTAATTCTGATTAATGGGCAGCTTTCCTTGAATACTGTGCCGAGAAAAATTCGTGCTTATCGCAGATCGTAGATTTGTGTTATAGTATTGTGGTATCGCAATATCGGATCATCGCAGATCGCAGATCACAGATTGTGGATCACAGATCGCAAATCGCAGATCGCAGATTGTGGATCACAGATCGTAAATCGCAGATCGCAGATATTATTCATTGTGTTCTGCTCTACGTGATTGCTGCGATATGCGATGTCGCACATCGGCCGTCGGGGATTTCTTAAGATTTTCATTTAAGAGCGCTTATGGTAAATTCGATGCGATGAATTTAGCATCGTTTCTTCGTGGTTTGTTATGCTCATAAAAGAAGTGTTTCATTGCCTTGCTGTGATAAAATTCTAAGGGAAAACAAAAATGTTCATGGGGATGTTTGTTTGAATTTTTTACTAAGGGTCCCCTATTTGCTTGGTGTTATTGCTAATACCAAACAAAAGAGGGGGGTTGTTGGTGACCACAACAATGGTGATTCACTGGGAAGAACCAGTTATCTCTGATTTTCTATTGAACTTCAACTTCCGAAACAGAAAAAATTTCATCAGTCTAAACTTTGTTATGGATAGATAGAGTACATTATGTCTTATCCTAACAATGATACTTTATTTCAACCTTTCTCTATTTCAATTGTTCGCTTCCTGAGGTTTAGTCCTTGTATTTACACCAGCCATTACTTGGTCCTTTTTAAAAGAAAAAAATGAGGTCATCTCTCCTATGCTGGCCCTTTAAAATACGCTCATTTACCGTAGGTAGAGCCTCTGCTGCCAGTAGGTGTCCATAGCCTCGACAAGGTTACCTGTTACCCAGCAATGATCCTTTATCCTGCTTAAAGCTATCTACAAATTTTTCAGAGAAAAACCCATTTTGATACTTTTTCTTTTTTATTCTCTAAAGAACAATGTCTTGGTTTGGTGGCCAATCTATGACATAGTCATTCACTTGATTTACACTTTTGCTAAACAAGTTGGCTCGTGATGAGACCCCTTGTCTTTTGATTGCAACAATCTTAAGTCGTTGCCCTGTTTTGGTGGACAGTATTGGCAAGGTCAGCAAGTTATAATATCTGTGATCATGATAAGCCGGCTCGTGATGAGACCTCTTATTCTTTGAGATATATATTGCTTTCTCGGATTACTTCTCTGAATGCTGCGATTTCCTTTAGCAGGGAGGAATCCATTGTTTTTCCTTAAGAAAGTTATGGATGATAATAATAGAGTTTGGAAAATAGCAGTTTTACAGAGAATACTCATTTTATTATTGATACCTTTCATTGTGCTGATATAAAACAAGTTTTTTTTTTCCAAAGGTTGCTTTCATATAATTTTTGAAGTCAGAACTAGTATCATATCTAGGGTAAAGTTGGACTCTATCTGTCAATAATAAAGATTAGATTTTCGAAAAAAAAGTACTGCTTGTACAAGTGAAAAATCAAAATCTAACAGAGGATTTGGTGTCCATTTAACGTGAATTCATGTAGTAGCCATCTACAACTGGTTTTATTTCTAAGAAAGAAGAGAAAAAAAAAAACTATCATACAAAAAATTTTAGAAGAGTTATCTTCTATGGAAAGTATATTTTCAGGATTTGTCCATTAACAGGCAAAGAATCACTTCTACCTGCTAAATCCTGCAACACAAACGTTGACGGGCCTATGACTTCTACAATCTGAAAAGGACCAAGCCACATTTTCTGGAATTTTGTACGTTTGCCTTTCTCTTCATGAGCTTTATCCCATTTCAAAACTAGATCTCCCATCTGAAAGTTTTTTCTGGTCATTATGCTTGAGTCAAAAGAGGATTTTATTAGCGTTTGGTGATGAGCATGGGTTTTCTTAGCTTGTTCTCGTTGTTCTTCCAATTTAATTATTTCCATCTAGATACCTCATCGATGTACTGTACTAAAGACAAGGAGGGAATAATTAAGTGAGTTGGAAGAACCACTTCCTTCCCATAAACTAAGTTAAAGGGAGAAGTGCCGATTGAAGCTTTCTT
>APFE030310738.1:130651-223219 GCA_000404065.3 Pinus taeda
AGCTCTTTGAAACGTAGTGCCGGCATTGATTAAACCAAATGGCATCTTTCGATATGCATATGTGCCCCATTTGGTTCGGAACGTGGTTTTTAGCTGATCGTCGGGATGTACCAGCACTTGGTTGTATCCTGAAAATTCATCCAAAAAAGACATTAATTCTGAACCCGCTATTGCCTGTAATATCTGTTCCATAGGAGGGAGGGGAAAATTATCTTTTAGACAGGCTTTGTTGAGATTCCGAAAATCAATGCAGATTCTAATATCTCTGCTTTTCTTTCTAACGGGTACCATATTGGAGACCCACTTGGAATGTCTGACGGGGAAAATTATTTTGGTCTTTAACAACTTATTCAGCTCAGTCTTTATTTGGTTTTCTAGATTGGGGTGGATTTTTATAAGTTTCTGCTGGACAGGTTTTTCATTGTCGATCATAGGGATAGTATGTTGGATAATGGAAGTGTCGTATGTCTTCATCTCATTGTAATTCCAGGTGAAAACATTTTTGTATTGTTTTAAAAGATGAATGTATGCTAGTTTTTCTTCAGGAGTTAGGCCGTGGCCTAGATTAACTTTTTGCGGTTTATCATCGGTTCCCAGGTTTACTGATTCATAGTTCAGAGTTGAACTGTAGAGCTTAGAATTAGTAGACCTTTTAAACCGACTTTTCAAATTGTATAAGTCTTCTAACTTAACCACCGATTTAGGTATGGCATTATCAGTGCTACTTTGTTGTATTTGTCGATCATGGTGGTCTTCGTCAATTATTTGATTGGAGTAGGATCCCTCTGAGGTGAGGAAATTTACAATATCAAGATCGTCATTGAATACTCTCCAGTTTGTAATGTTGTCAGGGATGGATGGTTTAAAGATTAATTCTATTGAGAATATATCTGGACTAAAATCTTCGGAGGGAATGAGTCTAGACGCTACGTTGGCTAAAAGGTCTGTGCTTGCGTTTTGAATTCTTGGGATTGAGAAGATATTGAATGCTATGAAATGCTCAGTCAGATCCTGTACTAGATATTGATAGTGTTTCAAATGACTTGATAGGCAATGTATGGTGTTACGTACCTGTTTGACCACAATCTCAGAGTCTCCAAAGACTTGAACGTACTTGACGTCCAACCCGATTACTTTGTATAGGCGTTGCACCAAGGCCTCATATTCTGCTGTATTGTTCATGCAATCAAATTCAAGTCTGCATGTAAGCATTGTCTTGTTCCCTTCTGGACTAATCAGAACGCATCCTGATCCTGCTCCTTCGTTAGATTTAGAGCCATCAAAATATAGTTTCCAAAACAAAGATTTATTTACAGTTTCTTCTACAAAATTAACGCACTTTGAATTATCAGTTTGGGAAAAAAATTCGACTTGGGACACAACTGAATTTTCTAAGTAAGGTGATGTATGAGCATTGAAATTGCCGAGGAAAGAATATGTCGAGTAATTGCCTACGATGCTACTCTTGTATGCTATTGCTTCATTCTATCCCTCTAATTCTGTTACTATGTATTTCTAGTGTAACTCTCGTTCAATCTTTATTTGATTTGGTTTACCATTATATGGTAACCACATGTGCGACCAGTCGGTTGAGAAGTATCCACGGAGTTTTTCGGACCAATCCCTGCTAAGGATTAGGCCGTAGAATTCAGGGATATCAGCTACTAGAATGTCGATAACTTGACATACCTTGGGGTTAGACGACAATCTTATGGTGACTTGATTAAGTTCACCAATCACTTCGACCTGAGACCAATCAAGCTGAACTATGTGCACTGTGGATTTTTGTGGTTGAACGTTTAACTTGGCACATATTGATCTGGGTAAAATATTTGTTGAAGCTCTAGAATCTACCAAACAATTGTTCTTGATGGAGGTGTTTGATCTAGTTGGACTGGGCTAGACTGAGTCGCCTTAGCAGTTGTTTTCTTTGTTGCGACTTTTTCTTTTACTGTAGGGCTTGCGCCCTTCTACTTAGGGGTAGTTTGGGGAGGATCAAGTTGGTTTTTGCTTCGTGTGCTAACCGGAAATGCTTCTTGATCTTCTTCTTGTGGGAGGATGAAATCCCACATTCCTTGTAGTTCCACAACTTCTTCATCATCGGTTTATCCTTCAATGGTTCTCTCTTCTTTTTCCTCTTCTTCAGATTCGACATTTGAGATAGCGTTGGGTGGTTTCGTATCTATTGAAGGGCCTCTTTTAAAAGTTTTGTTGGGCTTTTTTGAAGAAGATTCTGCCACTTGTTTCTTTATGTCAATCATCTCATTGGACATGGTCTTTAATACTTTCTGCAACCCTTCTAAATCGAAAGGATCTTTCGTCTATTTCTTCTTGGGGTCTTCCTTGAAGGTGATCTTTTTAGATTTGCATTCTTCTATCGCAGATCTCTTCTCCAAAGCTATAACGCGTTTCTCTACTGCTATCGCCTCAGTCAGGTTTTCAACTAAAGTTGTTTTATTCGCCCTATCTACGAAGACTGCTAAGTTTGATGGTAAGGCTGTGATATACCATTCACATCGTACTTCTTCGCTAGGTTGGGAAGTAGTGGGGATTTTGTTGAGGATCTTATTGAATCGTAAATTGAAATCTTTGATGGGTTCTTTAGTTTCAGATTTAAGATTGGATAGGTCACTGATTAACGTAGCCGTTGATCTATCATCACCAAATTTGGTGAGGAATTGATTTTGAAAGATGTCCCAACTCGTTATAGACCCGTAAGGTAATGAAAAATACCATGACCCAGCCATTCCTTGCATTGTATAGGGAAAAAGCCGGACAACATCATCTTCATTGGTAACTCCGTTGAGATTGACAGAGAGCATGAAATTGTTAATGTGCTCTTCAGCTAGCATGCCTGCTTCTGGGTTGAACTTGGGTAGCCATTTCTCAGGATGGGGCGTATTTGGCTCAGGGGTGGAGGCATTAAAACCACTCCAGGGTTGTTCCATGGAGCTTGAGCCATTTTTGAGCTATTGGTAATTGCAAGCGTAGGGATGATCCTTGAGAATGTGAAGATGAAGACAATATGATCTTGGATGATTGGGGAAGAGGGGTTGTGGAAGGTGGATGAGTGATTTGGAATGAAGATGTGGGTGGTTGACTTCGCGGTGAGGGGGTTGAGATGGATGATGTAGATGACAGAGTCTCACTGTCAGAGTGCAACGATTTTTTCCTTTCTCTTTCCCTGGTGGGAAGAGGGAGTTCAGTTGGCTGGATGCCAAATTTTCCGCTCTTTAACCTGGTCAGGGGATGAGTAGGATTGTATTGCGAAGTCACGTTGCTTTGAGATTTATCAAACCCCAGTGAAAAATAGAAAATCCCTGGAGTTTGTGAATAAGGGTTTGAACTTCATGGGATTCGATGGTAGGTTGGTCTGAAATATTAGGGTATGTAGCAGCGGTTATTATTCGACCGACTTCTGATTCTGAATTTAAATATTCTGAGGAAGTCGGGGGAGTTGATGAGGGTGATTTACTCTTAGAATGGTATTTAGATTTTGATTTAGGTGCCATTCATAGTTCAGGCCCTCCTTCTAGCGCCAAATATGTTGAAGCCCCGAAAATCGGGTCGACAACAAGGCGGATACCCACCCGGTCCGGACCTTGGTTGGCAGCTCCTTATCCATTTGGTATAGCGGGTCCGACTGGGGATGACGGGACCAGTTTCCCGACCTTGGGTGTGTGTGTGTGTAGAGTTTGAACTATGCTGATCTAAGAGGAATTTAAAGCTAATTTAATCCAGACTCTTTAAAATAACTCTATGCTATTGTAATCTAGTGGGAAACAACACATCTAATCTACACTAACCCGGGGTGTATATCTTCTATTATGCGATCTAAAAAGATTTCAAACAATAACTGGTAATAAAGATCATTCAACTATCATAAGAATAGAAATCATTAAAGATAAACTATTTTGCGTAAGAAGTTAGACAAAACAGTTGTGAACAGAACTCTTGGTTGAGCCATTGTCTTAAAAAAAGATGGGAAAGACGAGAGCTACCCCGGCGGGTTTCGTTCGTGAGTTTAGGGTTTTAGTCGGCCCGTTTTGCGCCACCGCAGGGCCAAAAATTCTGCATGTCTATGAAAAGCCCAAGAACCTGCTAGATGTTTCCTCATTCAACGAGTCTTCCCTCTGGCTAGAGGCAGAATCGTCTGTCGGCAAGTTTTTTCAAGTTTTGATTCTTCGAAATCAAAATCCGGGGCGTAATGCTTCTTCTTGGTCGCGGTGTAATCTCTGTGTTTTCGTTTTGCTCTGGACCGGCAGATCTAACCTCGTTTACGACTGGCTATGGCGGCATCTTGCCGATCTAGGGCATTTCTTCAACGGCACGGACGAAATCATTTTTCGGGGGGGTAGATCGGACCTGATTCTTGGGTTTTATGGGGTATCCCTGTCTTATATTCCACATATCTGGGACCCCATCACATTGATGCTGCATCCAGGCAGAGGGTTCGAAGATTACTGGGTCGAATCTTGTAGAAAATTTCTGGTTTTGTCAGATCTGATCAAATCTAGGCAAAAGAAAACTGGAAGCTGGCCAGATCCAGTACCAAAATCTGAGAAATGGGTTCTGAACAAGGTAGACAAAACGGATCTAATGCAAATCTTCATCAGATCAATAGCAGGCAGACACGTTTGTATGCGGATCTGGGACCGGATGAGTGTTCTGGAGCTAAAACAAGAGATCCAAGACAAACTGGGAATTCCAGTTGCATTACAAATTTTAATATTTTCTGGGCACTGCATGCAGGATCAACAGTTACTCCAGCATTACAGGGTTGCTAAGGACACAACCATTGTACTCAATCACAGATTGTGAGGTGGATCTAAGGGAGCTACCTCAAAACCTACAGGTACCTATCGCAATGCAGCCAAAGGGAAGGATCTTCCAAAGGGGAAAGAACCTGCAAACGTTAATGCACCTCCAGGGCAATATATCGTGGATCAAGCGCCAGAGAGTCCCTCCATCTCGCTGGATTTACCAGAGGTAAATTATATTTACTCAGACCTACAAAGAAACGCTATTATTTGTAGATTTAACGGTTTTTGGCCTAAGACCGATGCTCTGTACCAATGGATTCACACGACTTGGACAAAAAACTGTCAAATCCACCTATGTTCCAAGGGTTTCTTCATAGTAAACTTCCACACTGAAGGAGAAAGGGAAAAAGTCCTCAATGAAGGGCCATGGTTCTGGGGCAGTGCGGGATTGTTTATTACCCCATGGTTCCCAGATTTTGACGCCAATACTATGGTGGTATCAAGGATGCCAGTATGGGTAAGGCTTCATAATCTTTCGATACATTTTTGGCACTATAAGGCCTTACTAGCCATAGGGAATACTCTTGGAAGAATGCTAAAGGTTGATCCAGAGAGACATATAAAAGGAATTTTTACTTTTGCGAGGATATGTGTTGAGGTAGACCTTAGTCAAGGACTACCTGAAAGCATTATTCTAAACTTCAACAACACACAGTGGAAACAACCTTTGGACTATGAGAATACGTCATTTAGATGTAGGGGATGTCAACAAATAGGTCATTTGTTCAATGCACGCAAAAAAAAGAGCAAGCCATTGCAAAGGAAACCTAAAGGATGGCAGAATATAGACGATGTCATAAAGAAGAGAGTAATGGAAGATAAAGCCTCTCCCGTAACGGAAGATGAAGAAATAGAAGCAGAAGAGGATGATATCACAAAAAAGGAAGCTGAACCAGGGAACATGAAGGAAAACATATCAGACAACAAGACCCCACAGTTTCATCCAAACCAGGCAGAGGCTGAGCTGACAGGCGTGGAACAAAGCATGGGAGGTAATAAAAGGCATCATAATTCAGATACTTCAGATTCTGACAAAGAAACAGGCACGCAGAATATCGAGACACAGCTGGTCCTTGCTTCGTCCGCGCCGGTTCAAGGTGAATGGTGCAAGGTCGATAAGAAAAAGGGGCGGAAAACTTGATGTGTGGCAGTCATTTTTTCTCCTCTTTTTCTGTCTCTCTTCATTTCTTCTTCTCTTTCTATGTTCTCGTTAGTCTTCTAACGCTGTGTTGAGTGCGTTTTTGCACGTGAGCCCTATGTGGCATTTTGTGGAAAGTATTCATTGCTTAAGCTGTTGTAACTTTTCATTATTTTATTAATAAAAAGTTACCGTTTTTTTCCTTGAAAAAAAACAGTTGTGAACAACATATCGCATAATAAGTTATTCATATGTCGGATGCAAACAATATGACTCCACCGTACAAAAGTGCCAAATGATAACCCATACATTCATATAATGACATATAAACAACTGAAACTATAAATCACTTAAAGAACATAAGCAGAAATAGTCAAGAGATAAAAGTACCATTTATGACTGGTTCCACTCATAAGCTTCAAGTAACAATGATTTATCTCTCCTTGTTCTAACATCTACTAAGAGTACAGAAGTGCAACATCAGTAGCAGATATCAGATGCAAACATTAATAAACCTTGATCCATCCATTCATCAAAACCACCTCCGAGGGCGCAAAAGTGCATGTTTTGAGGACGCGTTTTTGACAAATCTCAGGACCCTTCTCTAAATGCCTGAGAAGGGTTTAAATACTGCTAACTAATTAACCTTATTACATAAATTTAGGATTCGGTTTTCAAATGACTGTCCCTCTGATAAAGAAAAATATTTCTAAAATTAAATTTGACTTTGAACTATTTCTTTATTTGCTCCTTAGTGCTGTAAGTGTGCAACATTCGTCTGAGAAGAGTTGGTTGGTTGCCTTTCCTTTTCGTGTGTGCTATAAAAATAGCAGTAACAAGGGCTGGCACCACTTTTTGGTAAACTATCATATATTTTAGAGAATATCGCGCTGACCGAGTGTATACTTGGTAATAACCCAAATTTCCCTCAAACTAGTTCTACTTTTTCTATTTCGGTTTCTGTCTTTGCGAATGACTTGATGAGTCAAAAGACTTTACTTTCCGAGAAATTCTCTGGATTGGAAACTGCCTTCGTTCTTCATTCCAGGCTTTTCTGGCGTGTAAGTTTCAAGTATCTTTGTAATCATGCTACTTTTGTGCGCCTTTGATTCTGAGCTTCAGATGACCTATCGGTCGTTAGCATCTACTGAATGATACTTTGGAATCTGTAGTCCTATCGTATGTGGCTCCCACTTCTGTAGAGGTCTCTTCTGTGTTCTCCGAGCATTGGCGCTTTCCCCTTTTCCTTAGATGTTTCCTGCAAAATTGCTCCATGTTATCTCCTGTTTTATAGTTTGCGTAAAGGAAAAGAGTAAATGAAAATAAAGATTGATATGAAAGCTTCAGATCTTGGACGTGTATAATCATGACATTCAAAGTGACCTGACTCTTCGAAAAATGAAAAGTAGCCATTAGTACAATGATTAATTTCCTTCTTACAAGCGTGCGCTTAATTCTGATTAATGGGTAGCTTTCCTTGAATACTGTGCCGAGAAAAATTTGTGCTTATCACAGATCGCAGATCGCAGATTTGTGTTATAGTATTGTGGTATCACAATATCGGATCATCGCAGATCGCAGATCGCAGATTGTGGATCACAGATCGCAAATCGCAGATCGCAGATATTAGTCATTGTGTTCTGCTCTACGCGATTGCTGCGATATGCGACGTCGCACATCGGCCGTCGGGGATTTCTTAAGCTTTTCATTTAAGAGTGCTTATGGTAAATGCGATGTGATGAATTTAGAATCGTTTCTTCGTGGTTGGTTATGCTCATAAAAGAAGTGTTTCATTGCCTTGCTGCGATAAAATTCTAAGGGAAAACAAAAATGTTCATGGGGATGTTTGTTTGAATTTTTTACTAAGGGTCCCCTATTTGCTTGTTGTTATTGCTAATACCAAACAAAAGAGGGGGGTTGTTGGTGACCACAACAGGTTATTACATTGGATATCTATAATGATGTTTGTTGATTCTGATCATATATGTTATTTTTATTGCATGTTTTTCCACTTTATATTGTAGATCTGAAGCATAAGCATCCACAAATTGTTGTTAGGGTCACTTGTCACCTAGTGACTTAAGTGCAGTGTTTTTGGTACACCTTCCAAGAAATTGCACACTAACATTTTAAATCGATTGATCTTATTAAGCTTATCAACATTTATGATTCATCATTTCACTATTCAGATGCTTGTTGAATAGTTGAGGCACTTCATCTTTCAATGATGGTTACGTTAGGTCCTCACAATCTTGATAGGGTTTTTGAATGAGATTAGGCTATGTCTTATTTCCAGGGTTCTCTCTATGATTTGATTGTGCTAATTGAAAGTTCATTCTCCGAAGGATTTTGGGATTTTCAAATTGATTTCCTTAGATACCATGATCAAATTTATGATTGGCTTAAGGAATCTTACTTGGTAAGCTTTGTTGCTAATAATAAGTTTTCATATTTCTTGATGTTTTTTAAGACTGAAAACATCGATGAATGTGCATTCACGAGTAGCCTTCATGATTCTTATAATCATAATTCTAATCAACAAAGTAAAGTTGCAAACTTGTTAAAATTAGTTTTTATGGCACGTCCTTCTACCAATAGGCCCAATATTCAATTTCTTCTGTAAATTATTTAAATTGACTTATTTTTTGGTGCATATTGTTTTATAATGGTGCTAATTGCTCATATACTTCTATTTGCAGTTCAGGAACAATTGAATGGTTACATTGGAATTTCACTTCACATAGTCATAACCTTCTACCTGATTATATTAAGGGTAGGACAAGCTGCATTTTAGCTTCTCTTGTACATTGCATCTACCATGCATTTTTCTCTTTATCTTGTCTTTATGGTTTTCTTGCTTCCCATCTTGTATCTTTCCTTTAATTTTAGACTCACATTTTCCTTGTTCTCTTGCTTTTGCTTTTTGTGTGTTGTCATGTATTTTCTTTTATGTTTTGTTTAATAAGACCATGCATGGAAATTTCTCTTTTTTTGGTAAAAAGAACAATGTGGTGAATCATTGAAAGGGACATTGTGACGATGAAAAACACTTATCTAGTATATGACCCCCTTCTTTGTTTGGGTTTACATATCTTTTAAAGTAAATATTGTCTGGACAGAAAGTATGATTCATTCCAGACAAAAATCCTTTGGCCAAACTAAAAAGTCTGAACCTATTTTAGGATCTTCATTCCTGACTCAACCTTGTAATTAATTGGTGTTTTGACCTGTTGACTCAATAGAGTAGAAAATGTAAAGAATAAAATATTAAAATGAGCATATCAATTTCATATATCATTCAATCCCTCAAACAAGGAACAACCTTTATTTGTCATTAAATAAGTCACCTCTTCCATCCAGTGAAATAAAAGTCTAAGAAATGCTAAAGAACATTGAAAATAAAATAAAGGGCTGAATAAGATAAAGGCTTCTTATGATGAGAGGTGAAGTAAGCAACTTTGTTGGGGGTACTAAATAGGCCTTGTGGCAGTGAACCAATGCTCATGATTCCTTGAGGTGACTCCGTTGGGGTATTGAATAGGATCCCTGGAAGTGGAGTAGCACCACGGAAAGTGTTTATCCCGAAATATCAAAATCATGGTGTGACTCATTATCCCTGCCCATAATCGAAACAATTGAGATATGACTAGTCTTGTAAATGTGTTTGAAGCTAAGAAAGGAAAAGAAAAAACTATACCTTTAACCAGTATAAATGGTAAGGATGGGGTGATCTACATGGTGAGTCAATACTTCCTGAAATAATAAGACTTTGTGCTTAAAGTTATACCTAAACAGAGAATTTGGAGTTTTTCCAATGTGTTTCCAAGTGTTGTCCCTGCAACAAACACCCTCCAAACTTTTTCCTACACTCAAATTTTGGAGCCTCCTTGTGATCTTATGATTTGTCATTTCAATTTGTTCATATTTATTTCATGATTGTTTAATTTTTTTCTAAGTGTTCAATTATTCTAAAGACTCTAAGTGTTGGAACCTCTTTCTTACACATGCTTAGCTTTTGATGCATTCATTATCACACCCCTTCCAAGCAAGCCTAACAGTCAATGTCTACCTTTGAAGATAGACATTACATATCCCTTGAACAAAATTCTTGTACAATATTTGGAGATAGTGCATGTACAGTCCCTAGATACAGTGATTGTGTAGTTCGTAGTGGTAGTAACTACACAACTTCTAATGACAATGACTATGCAACCCTTGGTGGTAGTGATTGTGTAGTTCATAAAGATAGTTCCTACATAGCCTTTGCTAACAGTTAGTGTACATTTTTAGTTGAAATTAAGAATGCAATTCTCCAAGTCATCATTGTCACACCACTTAGTGGCAACCACCTCACTCATGCCTACTCTTCTTGTATGAAGAGTCTAACTCAACATTCTTTTCATAGTTTTCTTTCGCTTTTGATAACTATGCACTTTGAAGCATAAGGATCATTCTTTCACTTGTTGGATTGTGTTATATTCCTTCCACGACTAGCCCACGTAGTTAACCGGAGGTTAGAGTGGGGTAGGTCACAAGGGGTTTGAGGTGTTCTCGTAACCCCACTTTATGGGGTCCAAGGCAACGCCCCAGAAAATTTTGGTTTTGGACCCTATGTTAGCTTGGGCGGACCCACCTATGGTTTTGTGCATGCTTTTCACACATGGTTTTGGATGCAATGGTTTTTGGTCCATGGTTTTGGATGCGATGGTTTTCGGTCCATGGTATTGGATGCTTCGGCATGTATAAATATGTATTATAACATTGAAAGGAATAATGAAAAATCAAGTTGGTAGTCCGGTTTTGGGATCCAGGGAAATCTCTGTGCTATATTCTGTTTTATGTGTTATGCTCTCACATTTTTATATTTATGTGTTTTAGAATTCGTATGCAGGTAATTTCTGTATGGGTTTAAAACCTACATTTGGTATCAGAGTTGTTTTGGCTTCAAGGGGATGCCTTTGTTGCTGAGGGGTTTCGATCAGCCTTGTGGTAGACCCTGTTCAGTGGGAGATATGCGAGATCGATTCTGTTGGTGAAAGAAGATGGTGAGAAGTGGAAAGATAGAGATCGAGAAATTTAATTTTCAAAGTTTTGAGTTGTGGAAACTCAAGATGGAGGATCTATTTGTGGATAAAGATCAGTGGATCGCAATAGATCTAGGTACTAAACCAATGGGAGTGTTCAATGAAGAATGGAAGAAGTTGGATCAGAATGCAAATATCAAAATATGATTGTGTGTCTCAGATTCAGTATTGTTGAATTTATCAGGGGAAGCTACGACGAAGGATTTGTGGAACAAGTTAGGGACTTTGTACCAATCTAAGTCTTTGGTGAATAAACTATTCCTACGGAAAAAGATGTATAACCTGAGGATGAAAGATGGAGACTCTATGACAGAGCATTTGAATGCATTTAATACTATGGTAAGTTAGTTAGCATCTGTTGATATTAAAATTTTAGATGAAGATAAGTGCATCAGTTTGTTGTGTTCTCTACCAGATTTGTGGGATAGTCTGGTTATTGCAATAGGTAGCAATGCAACTGCCTTGCAGTTTGATGAAATAGTCTCATCCTTTCTAATGGAGGAGATGAGATGGAAAAATATGGAGTGCCAAAATGGTGATGCCTTATCTGTACCAGGATGGTCCCAGAACAAAAACAAAAATAATTCATCGAGTGCGAGATCTAAATCTAGAGGGAGATCTAAATCTCCAGGAAAACCTGTAAAGGTGGTGTGCTAGAAATGCGGAAAGGAAGGGCACTACAAAAGGTATTGTAAATCTAAAGCTCCTAACAAAGGAAAGGGATCCGATGATGCTCCTTCTGTAGAGGTGAAAACCACCTCAGATGAAGGTGGGGATGTGTACTTGGCTTCTTCAAGTACACATGTAGATCATGAGGCATGGTTGATTGACTCAGGTGCATCCTTTCACTTCACTCCCCATAGAGAGTGATTCTGCAAGTATGAGAAATATGATGGTGGTGATGTCTTCTTGGGGGATGACAGGAAGGCTAGAATCATTGGTCGTGGAAAAATAAGGTTGAAGTTGCAAGGTGGAAGGGTTAGAATACTTTTGGGTGTTCTGCATATTCCTACATTAACCAGAAATCTGATTTTTATAAGCAAGCTGGATGATGCAGGTGTAAAAATAGTGTTAGAGAAGGATACCTGTAAAATGGTTTGGGAAGCATTGGTATTGATGCGGGGAGTTCAAATTGGAACTCTATACAAGCTACAAGGTAGAACTGTTGTTGATGGGTGCAACAGCTCCGTGGTTCTTGAAAGTGGAGCAGAAAATCTAGTGGTCTCTGGAGAAAAGACCATGCTGTGGCATCAAAGGCTTGGACATATTGGAGAGAAGGGCCTTCAAATACTTCATGGTAAAGGTATGGTAGAAGGTATGAGTAATAGCTCTCTAGATTTTGATTTCTATGAAAATTGTGTATATGGGAAGTAGAATCGGGTGAGTTTCCCCTCTGGTAGTAAGAGGGTGAAATAGATATTAGAGCTTGCGCACAGTGATATGTTTGGACGTGTGAAGGTTCCATCACTGGGTAAGTCTGTGTACTATGTATCATTTATAGTTGACTTCTCAAGGCATACGTGGATATATTTCCTTAAGAAGAAATCTGAAGTCTTTGACAGGTTTAAAGAATTTAAGGCTCTTGTGGAAAATCAGACATAGAAGAAGATAAAGGCGCTGAGGATAGATAATGGTGGAGAGTTTTGCAGCAAGGAATTTGAAGAATTCTGTAAGAAGTGTCTTATATCACGACAGAAGACTACTCCATATACACCTCAGCAAAATGGAGTTGCAGAAATAATGAACAAAACATTGATGGAAAGGGCAAGAAGCATGCTCAGTGGTGTCGGGTTAGGACATGAATTCTAGGCAGAGGCAATGGATATTGCATGTTACTTGGTCAACAAGTCACCTTCATCAGTGTTGGAGGATAAGACTCCAAAAGAGGTATGGACTGGTAAGAAACCCTCTCTTTCACATCCAAGGGTATTTGGATGTGATGCATATGTACATGTTTGAAAGGAGAAATGAACCAAGTTGGATAGTAAACATGAAAAGTGCATCTTTATTGGGTATAAGGATGGTTTAAAGGGTTATAAGCTTTGGAACCCAGTGACAAGGAAGGTTGTGTACAGCTGAGATGTGGTGTTTAGAGAGGTGAAAGATGTTATTAAACATGAAGTGCAACCAAAGGAACTTGAGAAGATAGAGGTTGAGCTAAAGGAGGAAGAAGTAGACTCTACAACAGAGGAGGAATCAGAAGATGCAGAGCCACAAACTCCGGCTATGAGAAGATCAGTTCGAGAAAGAAGGAAGCCAAAAAGGTATAGTCCATCTGCTTTCTGTTCAAATTTTGCTTTGTTTGTTACTCATGATGATCCCAGAACTGTGAAGGAAGCAGCGGATTCAGAGGATGGAAAACTCTGGAAAGAGGCCATGGTTGATGAAATGGCATCTTTGCACAAAAATGAGGCTTGGGATCTAGTGGAGTTGCTGGCTGGAAGGAAACCCATTGGTAGCAAATGGGTGTTCAAAAAGAAGACAAATGCAGAAGGAAAAGTGGAGAAATAGAAAGCTCGGTTGGTAGCAAAAGATTATTCCCAAGTGCCAGGAATTGATTTTGGTGATATTTTTTCTCCTGTTGCCAAGGTAACTTCTATTTGGTTACTTTTATTTGTTGTCGCTGCTTTTGATTTTGAGGTAGAACAAATGGATGTGAAGACAACATTTCTTCACAGGGATCTCGAAGAGGAAATCTACATGAAGCAACCTGAAGGCTTTGCGGTGAAGGGTAAGAAAGATCTGGTATGCAAGTTAAAGAAGTCTCTGTATGGATTAAAACAGTCACCAAGGATGTGGTATCATAAATTTGATACATTTATATGGGGACTTGGCTTCACCAAAAGTAAAGAAAATGATTGTGTATTTTAAATTAATTGGTGACTATGTTATTTATCTGGTCTTGTATGTGGATGATATGTTGTTGGTTGGAAATGACAAAGAAATTATCCAGGATTTGAAGACCCAATTGTCCTCCAAAATCGACATGAAAGATCTTGGTGCTACAAACTATATTTTTGGCATGGAAATTAAAAGAAACCATACAAAGAGGAAACTCTGGCTAAGCCAGAGGGATTATGTTGAGACCATACTACAGAGGTTTAATATGTAGGATAGTAAACCAGTGATGGTTCCTATTTCTGTAGGTGTGAAGTTATCTACTGAACAGTGTCCCAAGACACTAGAAGAGGAAGAGGGCATGTCCCGTGTTCCAGATACAAGTGTAGTCAGTAGCCTGATGTATGCAATGGTCACAGGTGCTAGACCAGACATTGCACATGCAGTGGGAGTATTGAGCAGGTTTATGTCAAAAACAGGGAAGGAGCATTAGACAACAGTGAAGCGGGTTTTCAGGTATTTGCATGGCACTAGTGATTATGGTTTGTGCTATCAAGGAAGACCAGGATTGGATAGAGCATTGGATATTCATGGCTTTGTTGATGCAGATTGAGATGGGGATCTAGATAAAAGAAGATCTACAAGTGGGTATGTGTTTAATCTATTTGGAGGTGCAGTTAGTTGGATGAGTAAGAAAAAATCTGTAGTGGCACTATCAACTACAGAGGCAGAATACATGGCAGCCACTTATGCAAGCAAGGAAATAGTTTGGTTGGAGAGATTGTGTTCAAGTATGGGGTTAGTACAGGGAGCTATAAGGATAGACTGTGATAGCCAAAGTGCAATTTTCTTGGCAAAGAACACTGCATATCATTCAAAGACAAAGCACATTGATGTTTAGTATCACTCTGTGAGGGATATGATAGAAGATAAAAAGGTGTTGTTGGTAAAGGTGGACACTTTGAAGAATACTGCAGATGCATTGACAAAATTTGTGAGCTTTGAGAATTTCTCTTAGTGTAGAGAGACAATGGGTGTTTTAGGGTTGGAAAAATGACTAAGCTCTCCTGTGGCCCCCTGTGGAAAGAAAACAACAAGTGGGAGAATGTTGGGTTGTGTTATATTCTTTCCATGATTGGCCCATGTAGTTAACTGCAAGTAAGAGGGGGGAGGTCACAGGGGGTTTGAGGTGTACTCATAACCCCACTTTATGAGGTCCAGGGCAGTGCCCCAAAAAATTTTGGTTTTGGACCCTATGTTAGGTTGGACGGACCCACCTATGGTTTTTTGCATGTTTTTCGCACATGGTTTTGGACGCGATGGTTTTCTGTCCATGGTTTTGGACGAAATGGTTTTCGGTCCATGGTATTGGATGCTTTGGCATGTATAAATATGTATTATAACATTGAAAGGAGCATAATGAAAAATCAAGCTGGTAGTCCTGGTTTTGGGATCTAGGGGAAATCTATGTGTATATGTGTTTTAGGTGTTATGCTCTCGCATTTTTATTTTATGTGTTTTAGAATTCGTATGCAGGTAATTTCTATACGGGGTTAAAACCTACATCACTCTCAGTTGCAATTGTATTACCATTCAGGAGAGTTTCTCAACAATCACTTTTGTGTTCTTTTTCTTTTGTAAGTGTCATTTCAATTTTTCGTGACTGTCATTTTTGCTTACTTTCACTTTCGTAAGTGTCACATTTTATTTTGCGCATGTTGCTTTCACTTTCTTTAGATTTTGCAAGTGTTCTTTTAACTTATTCATACTCTCACTAGTCTCACTTTTGCTTTCTTTCATTCTTGCATTCTTGGCTTGTGTTTTTTTTGTATTAGCATGTGCTTCTTTCACTTGTTTTCACACATCTTAAGAGCATCTTGGCACACTTTCTAGAGGAAAATCCAACACACTCTCTTGCACTAGTTGATGTTATTTATCCTTAGAACATGTGTTGTGATAAGCACCAGTATTGCAACAAGAATGTTGCAACTCTTGGGGCTACCAACTTTACTTTATCAACCTGGGGTTTGTACAAACTTGGACGTGACAATGCTTTATACACAAATAGATGCAATGGGTGCCCTCTTTTTTCACTGCTAAGCTGGGTGATAGACCACTATGGTTTCTCAAACTAGCCTTCTATTTCTTTAGAAGAATTTTGATTACCAATTGAGAAAAGGGAATTTTACCCTAATTGAGAGGATTAAAATGTTGCCTACTGCAGTAAATAAAGACAGAAATAGATGCCTAAAATACACAAATCATCTAGCTATTTGTTAATATTCCTTGCTTCAGAAGAATGCTAATCTAACACATGTGAAATCCTAACTAATATTAAGCATGCAATCTGATCTAATCAAACACTTAATTGTTGTGTGCATGAATAATCATAACAACCTTTTTATTTTTGTCTTTTTTGTGAAAACATGAATGTTAATCCTTCTTGATTGTATGGAAGGTGGGATAGGTATGGAGAGAGATGGTTTTGATGGGTCAGATGGCTTTGGATGTAAGAAGGGGTCTTCTCCTAGATTTCATGATGCATTTCTCACAAATCAGGCTCAAAATAGGCCACTACAAGTCATCCTATAGGATGTCTAATGGATGTCTACAAGATGTCCTAATGCACTTACAGGTTCCACTATTTTTCTACAAGAATAGGCCAAAAGCTTGAGGAGTGATTTGGACATCGGTATGGAGCTTGGGCAAGGTGAGTGATGTTAGGAAAAAGGCAAGGAAGTGGTTAGGACTCACTCAGAAATCAAACCGAAGTTGTATGATGGTTGAATTTTCTCAACAAGCATGGCAAGTTGTCCTTGTGAAATGATAACTCGGATTGTGAACTTAGTGGCCTTTGTCGATCATGGGTGGGTATGGTTTGGATGAGACTGATTATATGATGTATTCCTGCAATATTCAAAATCCTGCAAGATATACATTATTTTTGGCATTTATCCATAATTCATGTCAAAACAAGAAAAGTTCACATAAACATAGTAAAATAGAATTTCATCATTTAATTGCCTATTTCATGCATGTAAATGCTTGAACCCTATTATGAAAGCACCATGAAATCCAATCCAAAGCTTAAGATATTAGAAATGGCAATTGCAACCTCTCTCTTAAAACTAAAATATGTTGTCCTAATTAGCAGAAAAACCGTAAATTTCATAAGAAACTAGAATTCTGTCTATTTGGGTTGAATGAGAGTTTTTCTTCAAACCATGGTCCCTAAAGGGAGGAATGAGGTAAGATACACTGGTTATTAGCCTTTTTGATATTTCTTTATCTCTCTAAAGCTATTGTTAAATCTATGCACAAATGAAAGAAAACTAATCAAATTCACTAATACTAGCATCGTAACAATGCCAAAATCAATTCAACAAGTAGTCTATGAAATAACCTAACCATACAAGTGCAATAAGAGGAACATCTACTACTAGGGTTGGGCCTAAACCCAAGAGATTCATTGCTTTGAGTCAACTTAGTGTTGTATCAAGGGAATGCTCATTTTCATTAACATATCAAAAAAATACATAACAATGTTTTGACACAATCATTCAACTTGAAAGTGCTTAGTTATCTTGCATAAAAAATCCAAATCCTAATGAGGCTCTAGGGCTCCTTATTTATACCACTAAATTTGAAAACAAATTCCTTAAATCTATGGAGCATTGGCTCCCAATCTCAAGATAAATTGGTTCTTTAACTATCATCGGCTCGGCTGCCAATGATCCACACAACTCGACTACCGGCAACTCTGAGTTGGTGTGATTTGGTTAAGGGATATTCAAATGAGTGAGGTCTTGATGAGGAATATCCATCTCCTATAATATTTCCTTCTTGTCTCATTTGATTTTTGTTGATGGTGCTGGACATGCCAACATGTCAAGGGGATCTCCCCGATAAGAAGTCCCAATTAGACATCAGACTGTTTGGTGTAGGAGTCCTATTAGTGGGTCGTAAGGTAATTCCTTAACCACGATGTTGCATAGAGGCAAGTAACATAACTCTATCAGTGGCAAGGGTGTGATTGCGGAAGTGATTCAAGGAAGGCATATGAGAGGTTCTAACACATAAGGGGGGAGATAATGGTGAAGGTGAGTTCCAGGTTGAAAGGGATCAGTCCCAACTTAGCTACGAACACACAACACAAAAGAACATACACAACTTCTGGCAGAGTAGTCCACTCAGATGTGATAGTCACAACATACAAGGTAAGATAACATGTACAATACTCACAGATCACTCTGAATGAGTGCAACATTTGTTACAACAAGGTTCATGTGAAAGGAATGTCTGGTGTCCGGTAGAGTAGTTGACATGGACGAGACAACATTAACAGCATATACAACTCATTTGCAACAAGATTGATATAATTGCATACGAATCAGTTCATACAAAAATACATAAGTTAAACAACATATATCATTAAGGAAACCAGAGCAGTCCAACTACAATAACAACATATGCATGAAAATGTGTTCGCTCTTATTATATAAAAGTGTAAGTTCCAATCATACAATATATCCATGTAAATTGGCTAGCCCCATTAGTGGAATGTTATGGCCACATCTGCCTTCTCCTCCAAAGAGATGTACTAGCTCTATGTAGTGGAGAAGCCAAGGTACATTACAATATTGTCCAAGATTTCTTCAAGATGGTCTTAATAGAAGCTTGGCTGACGCAAAGATTATAGAATGAGTTATGAGGGACTATTTATAGCAAAGGTTGGGGTGACCCTCGACATTCCCCTTTGTGATAGTTCAACTACCCTCATGAATTTTCACCTACTCTATGACTATTACATCCAACTATTGCCACTCGACTTACACTAGACATGACTCAACATTACAATGCACATGTACTCATGTGTTAAGGGATAAAGTACCCTAGGGCTTTGGGTTAGAACCCTAGCAGAGCAGGAGTAATCTACAACAAGAAACAAGAAAATAACTTTGGCAAAATGATTAAATGAGCAAACTATGTGAGGATGTACATACCCGAGGTCCTTTGTTCAGGTAGTTCCAACTAGGGTTCAAAACCTATGCAACTTCTCACGATCTTTGAACCTACAAAACAACCAATTCAAAGACACACAACAGCATATAGATAAAGCATTATAGTTAAATCAACATTATAACATATAAATAGATGGTTAGTTATACATTGAAATATTCATTCATACATAAACCATAACAATAACATGAGATGCATGAACAAAGTTGATATTAGGAACAAGACAATGTTTCTTTTATTGTAGATAACTATAATCAAAACATAGAAAGAGTTCACCTGAGTCTTCCTCTTTCAGCTCCAAGTGGAACTGTCCTCCAGGTCCATCCCGTCCCGGTCTTCAAAAGGCTCCTTTCATAACCAACACAAGGATATCTCCCACAAGTGAAAGGATATCAACTCTCAAGGAAACAAGGGTTTCTTGAACTTTGAGAAGTACTTGAAGCACAGGGATCTTCAAACTTGATCAGGGGATAATCTCAGCTGAGTAATTCTCCATTTTCTCTCCTACTTAAGGCCTTCCCATTGAAGTCTTTTTATACTTCTCCCAAAGTAGTGTTTTAGTTGGGAAACAGTTGGGAATAGTTGGTCCACGGGAACTAATAGGTAAAACCCGTGATCTCCACCCATAATTAAGAAAATTTAATTTTTTAAAGTGTTTTAAGACATATACATGGGTTAGGTATAGACTGACCCACTTGTACATGAGTTTAATACAAGGAAAAGTCATGTATGGGGAGTAAAACACTGTTTTTTGAATATTTGGACCAAGCCTGGAAGGAGGGGTTGCCCTAGGCCATAAACCAAGCATCACAAATACATAAGGTGGTATTTGGAGCTATAATATATGCCCCCAAATATATGAGGTCAAAAGGGGAACATGATGGCCGAAATGTATTGAGTATAAGGAAAGACACCTGTCAAAAATAGGGAAGGACTTCACCAGATTTCAACTTGCCAAGACAACAAAAGAAGATCAGAAAGAAAAAACTTTCTGAGGCAGGCATACCCATGCTTAAAGAAGGTAAAGCATGTTCCCATATCAAGTACAAGCGGATCCATTGTGTATACAAGTATAAGGAACTGAAAGTACATAATGGATGATCTGATCATGATCGAACAAGTACATGTCTAAATATCACATATAAGAAGATGATCAATGAAGCTGAAAGATGGAGCTGATCACTGATGTCAAAAATTGATCCCAATAGTAGCAAATGAACATGATGGAATAAGATGGTACTACATCGAAACTCAGATGCCAGCATATAAGATGTCGCTATAAAGGACTGCAACATATAATGTGGAATGGTGTCAACTAGCAGCAACAGGAGCAACTAACAAGTGAACCAAAGAATGCTGATGCAACCCGAGGTCTTCACCAACTGTCGTGGTACTTTTCTACACAATGGGAATAAATAATCTGAAGCTGACCATGTGAGAAATCGTTTGGTTACCAGTCATTTATGTATACTATTAACAAATGCGAGACTACTCACCAATGATGATAATAAGAGTCAAGGTACCTAGCACAATCTAGCAAGTGTGACAAGATGAGCTAAAGTCGAACACCTGTAAGAATCTATCAATGAGGAGAAAATGATGGCTTCCCACTGTCGATAGCATAGGATCTGCCACTAATGACTGCAAACCCCAGGGTACTGCCAAATGGACTCTAGACCTTTGCCCCAGAGTAATGAGTCATAGTCAATAGAGAAAGATCCACTAGAAGGAAGGCATTAAGGCATCCTTCATCAATCTAACGTGAGTGTAACCCATAGGCCAATAATGTGGAAGGAATCAAAAGAAAAATGATGTAGTAACCTGACTGAAGCACATTTCTAGTGTACATAAGATGTAGCTAGTGCATGATAGAAAACATCTGAACCAACCAATAATGAAAGCTGACACAGAGAAAAGGAATCCACCAATAGGGTCAAATGGAAACCAAGGAACTACACGAATCCCAATGTGTGATAATGTACGCTGATGTCGAACACAAGGGAAACCACTCAATCATAGACCCATGATACTGATCGATGTTGAGCACAAGGTGACCTATCAAAAATTAAAATAGAGCTAGGGTGTGGCTCTAGGCCTATCGTCAGAGCAAGATGTCATCGTCGATAAGGACAAGACTCACCAACAAGAAGTCAATGGAGACCTTCTCAAACCGACACAAGTAAAGGATCAATATAATTGATGTGATGATAGACAAGACACTAACAACCAGGAATGGCCAACTGAAAAATAGGTCAAGAGACACTGCAGAGAGGCTGACTCAGGCTTACTTCCCTTGAACAAAATAACGACTCAATGATGACCATGTGGCAGCATATGATGACTCTATATAAGTTCTTCATGCAGGAGACATGAACAAAATCTCCATATGATTTGAAGAGATAACCAATCGGAGGAGAACTAACTCTATAACAAGGTTAAGGCGTACCTAAGTCAAACTAAATCCCGCCCAAATGGAGGAGAGACTTTCTTTTGAGTGCTTTATTCAAGGGTGACACGACTGACTCTAGCTGCCAACAATAAATCGAAATATTGTCCCATTCCCTCTCTTTTTGGAATATATAATTTTTTTGTCTTTTTGTTTAAGCTGGAAAATGAATAAAAGAATGCTATAGTACAGTGGAAAGAACGAGTGTCAGTGAAATAGATGATCTAGTTCCTGGGATGGGAACATTCCTATGCTCAATGCAGGGAGGAAAAACTAGTCAAGGACACTCAAAGGGATGTTACTTCCACAGGTCTGAAGGTGTGTCAAGCTGCAGAAGTTAAGGGATTGCAAGTTTGATTTTTTCAGAAGACATAGTCAAAAAGCGGCTTAAAAAAGAGTCCAAGTGAAGTTGGCTCAAGGAAAAAAGGTGAAAATGGTCAAAATGCAATGTAATAGTACAACTCAACATAAAGGAGCCTCTAGGGTAGAAGGCCAGAATGAAGAAAAGAAGCAAAGAGGAATGTGTCTTCGATGCATAAGTCATGTTGAGACTAGAGAAGACTCTTGAGTCTACTCAATGAAGCAGCATGGGCAACCAATGGCAATGAGGTGCTAACTACGATGCCCATGAAAAGGATGGCTCTATCATTGTGTCATGATTTAAAAAATCAGCGAGTGAAGATGGTTTACGAACCATAACACGATGGGATCGACCCTATGGCAAGTGTATCGACAAATGGAGGCTAGTATGTAAAATGAAATGGAAAAATGGCTTCCCTAACCTATATGCTAGTGAGTAAACGATACCTGCCATGACAGGTTAGCAGTCATGGAACTGACTCAAAATTGTTGAAAAAGCATCCAAAATGTCTTGAAAAACAACCCATTCTCGACACTCCAAGCTCCCAACTTAAAAGATACATGAGACAAAACAAAATCAAGTTTTGAAAAAATTTGACATTTTCAAAGCTTATAAAATAGGTTTTTGACTCACCATTATTACCATTTGTTCTCAGAGCAAAATCTATGGAGAAAAAGAAGCAAACTTGCCCCTCAAAGAATTTGACCGTTCAAATTGACTCAAAATCACCAGGTAACCCCCAAATCTAGCTTGCATCAATTTGTGATTGTTTTTAAAATTTAAATTGAGGTTTTACCATTGGAAATTATGTTAAAAATTCCAGCGCAGCATATACACAAGTTGGTTATGAGAAACCCGAGTATACATAGGCCCTACACATGACTGTGTACGAAATGGACCTGCGTATATGCGGTTTGAATTTAAAACATAAAACTCTAATGGTTAAACTTGATTTTCTTTCAAGATGACAATCACCTGGAGTGAAAGGGAGCATGCTACTATTGATGATGAGGTTATGAATGATCAATAGGCCTTGGACACCTTCAGAGGATACGGTTTATTAAAAAATTTCAAAATGCCAAATATGAAGGCAAACACCAGCTTGCTTGAAATTTTGATCCATTATTGGAGTATTGGAGATGACGCGTTCATTATTGATCAAATGCCTTTAAGGATAGAGATAGAAGATATTTATTTTATCACTTGACTCTCCCAGAGAGGAGAAGTGGTGCACTGGACTGGACAATCACAAGTTAGTCTTTTAGTGGAATACTACGTGCATATATACTGTCCTGGGGATTCGGAGAAGATTAGAAGCCAAATTCCAATCAAACATGTAGAGAGTTTGTCTTTGAGGATCATACTATTCACCATAGCCAGCGTAAACGAATCAGCCTCATTGCACCAAGCATCACGACTATCCATGAGCTTGGCAGTATATTGTATCACTATTGTGTTCGACTAGTATACACCTCTTCTGACCAATATGAAGAGTCGGCTATCCGCCATTCAGAAAGGACAGACCAAGAACTTCAGATATGGGACCATTTTGTGCTCCTTATTCTTCAAGAAGGTTCCAGAGTTATGTCCCAAAGTATCAGTTCCTATCAGTAGCCCCCGAGATCCACAGATGGGTAGGTGGCCTGGCTTGATGAAATGCCTTGAAGGCAGAGACATATCGAGGACTACTTTTGACGATGATTTCTTCTCCCAATGGGAGCAGCAAATCATCGTTGTGGATGACTATCCCTATTTTGGCATGGATTTTAGGGGATATCTGGATCTGGTTCCGCCACTAGACGCAACATGGGAAGAGATAGGTAACCATTTTTTAAAGTTTTGTCAATTTTTATGATTTTTATGCATTTTTCAAATATGAAAATGAACTTAAAGATATTTTTGATGGGATTAAATGACTAATACAATGATCATGTTCCAGATGTGGGTCCGGAATGACCAGATGGATTTCCGTGGCACAGGCGTCATGGAAGAGGTGTCGAAGAGGTGGTTGCAGAGATTGAGAGAGTCTTATATGCAGTCTAGCGAAACTTGGTGAGATTGACCCACCGGGTACTGATGGTGGCCATAGAGGATCCATCAAAGGATATGCAACACTACATGGTAGGAGTGCCATGCAACTCGGTTCACCCTTTTTGGCATGTGGCCAAAGAAGTGGTCACCTACTTAGCCACTCATATTGAGTTAGGTCATTAGATGCACTGGACATGATTATGGGCATTTTAGTCCCAATTTTGTATATTATTTTTGACACAATTTATGTACACACGGGCGATTTATGATATATATATATATATATATATATATATATTATATATATATATATATATATATATATATATATATATATATATATATATATATATATACACAGTTTTGACTTTTGATGTTTGATTTTATCTTGATGAATGAATGATGTGCCAATCTAAAGCTTGATTAGCAATAAAATCTGCTAATGAATTTTCAAATCGTGGAATGTGCAAATAAGTAATATAAATAAATGATCTTTGCAACACCCTCACTCTCAAATATTGGTGATATAAAGCAAGATCCTGAGCTTGATAGATGTTATTCAATTGTGATACTACCAGTTGTGAATCAAGATAGACTACCAACGAATCGATTCCATAAGAAATAGCTTTTGATAGTAAATTAATGGCAGCAATATAATCGGCCATATTATTTGACATAGGACCAATACATACTCCCCTTGATACCATCAACTACTCGGTTGGATAATAAATCACCCAAGCTATGGAAGCGAGGTTCTGAGTGTGCCGACTAGCACCATCAGCGAATTTGAAATAGACCAAGTTATCCATCAACACCTACCAAAGTAGATCAAAAAGTATCAATATCATGAAAACTCTCGATAAGATATGTACAAAAATACAAAATATACAAAGAATCCATTACTCAGTTGCAACCTAGGAAAAGTACTTCTTGAGGTAGAGCCCATTTCAGGGCTCCACCAACTTGTTCCCTTCAAAATCGACTAATTCATAAGCCCCTTTTTCTAAATCTTGTTTCACTATAAAGGGACCATACCACATGGACTTGAATTTTCCTACCACTAAGGCGTCTTTATCTTGGTCATAGACTAGGACAAGGTCACCTTCTGAAAAAACTCGAGGACAGACAGCTCTATCATACTGAGTTTTAACCCTTTTCTTATGAGCCTCATTGGTTGTAGCGGCATCTTGACGCTGCTCATCGAGATGTTCCAAATGAAGGAGGCACTCTTCGAAACTAGAGGTCTCTGGAAGGAGCTCAACAGCTAGCTTAAGAGATGGAATTTCACATTCAATAGGAAAGATAGATTCTAGCCCATAAACTAACTAAAAAGGTGTAAAACCAGTAGCAGTCTTTCACAAAGTTTGGTATGCCCAGAGAGTTGGATACAACATGAGATGCCAATTGGAGAGATTTTTATCAATTGTCCTTTGCGGGATCGTCTTGAGGGACTTATTCACTGTTTATACTTGGCCATTGGCATGAGGATAATATGGAGATGAATGCTCCTACCGGAAGCCCAATTTAAGAGCCAATTCGAACATTAGTTGGTCCTGGAAATGACTGCCATGATCAGTGATAGTCTCTCTCAGGATACCAGACCGTGAAATAATATAATTGAAGAGGAACAATGCCACTCTTTCACTATCATTTTTATAAGTGGGCATGGGCTCAGCCCACTTCGTAAAGTAGTCTATAGCCACAATAATGTACTTGTGATTCGTTGATGAAGGTGGATTACAATTAGTAAAGTCAATACCCCACTTTTTAAAAGGACCAATAGTGATAACAGGGAAAAGAGGAGCTAGATGCACACGCATCTTCCACATATAGACTTGACAAGGGTGGAAACATTTGACCACTTCAATAAAATCTTTGAAAAGCAAAGGCCAAAAGTAGCTGGCATGTAAGATTTTCTGGTTTGTAGCAAGCCCTAAAAGATGACCACCACAAGCTCCACTATGGCAATCATTAAGCACAGACTCTGCTTCCTCTAAGGTTAAACAACACCTAAGGATTGAATCAACCCCTCATGATATAATGTATCACCAATGGTGCACATAGTTCTTAGCCAAGTGATGTAATTTTCGACGTTCATCCTTGGAGGTAGCAGGAGGAAACTTTGAAGTTTGGAGATAGATTATGATATCTCCATACTAGGTATCTTGTGAAGAGATGAGGAGCAGATTTTTGTCGGGAAAACTTTCCTCATAAACAATATCCTCTTCACAAGGCAGCTCAGAAATTAATTCCACAAAAGCCAATGATTTCTTAGAATTGGCCGACAGGAACTCGAGATTGAATTCTTGTAAAATAATAATCCATCAATTGTATTTTCCCCCAATCACTCACCTACTGAGGACAAATTGGAAAGGATTGACCACCGCTAAGACAAATGTTTTGCATAGCAGAATATAATGGCGAAGGCACTGGACAACATGGACAGCTACCAAGGCTAATTTCTCAACTGGAGAGTAGCGTAGTTCAGGGCCTACCAAGCCATGACTCTAGTAGTAAATGACATGCTCCGTGAGAGCATAATCTTCCTGAACCATAACCATACCTATGGTTGATTTTGTAGCTACAAGATATAAAAGGAAATCTCTACCACAATCTGGTGGACTCAAAAGCGGGGTAGAGATCAATGCTTGCTTCAAGGCATCAAAAGATCGTTACACAAAGTCATCGCATAGAAATGAAACTCCTTTCCTGAGCAGATGCATAAACCCTTTAGTTATCTTAGCATAGTTTGCTATAAACTATCTCAAGAAACTTTCCTTCCCTTGAAGACTTTGAAGTTGTCAGATGGAAGACGGGGGAGGCAACTAAACTATTGCTTCCACCTTGAAGGGATCAACTCAAATCCCTTTAGTTGACACAATGAGCCCTAACAACTGACCTGATGTAACCATGAAAATGCATTTATTTGGATTCAACCGGATCTTGTAAAAACAACACCATTTGAAAACCAACCGAAGGTGACTAGGATGATCGATTCTCTTTTGAGAACAAGCAACTAAATCATCTAAGTATGCTTCGATGACATGCTTGATGTCGTGAAAAGCATATGACATGGCCCACTGAAACGTCGTTCCAACATTTTTAAGACCAAAAGGCATTTTTTTGTACGCAAAGGTACCCCAGGGACATATGAAAGTTGTCCTATGCTGGTCTTCTAGATGGATAGATATTTGATTATAACCAGAGAATCCATCCATGAAGGAAAAAATCTCATTACCCGCACATTCATCAACTATATGATCAATAAATGGTGTGGGGTAATTATCTTTCAGACAATATTTGTTCAAATCCCTAAAGTCAATGCATACATGAATCGTTCCTTATTTTTTATCAACTGGGATGGATTAGAAATCCAATCCGTTAAGGGAATGGGGTATATGAAACCTGCGTTGAGCAGCTTTTCTACTTCATCTTTAATAGTTGCTACTTTCCTAGGATTGACCGGCTGAAGATTCTGACAAATTGACTTAGCATTTTCATACGTCTTGATCTCATGCTGAATGATGGATGGATCAATACCAGGAATTTCTTCATAAGACCAAGCAAATACAGCCCGAAACTCTTTTAAGATGTCGGTGTAAATTTGAATCTCTTCAGGGGAACACTCGGCTCCAATGAAGAAATTTTCTATCACATTACGGTTCCTAGAGATGTTTATCGGTATGATTTTTGAAATGACTGACATGTTACCTTCGGAAAAAATGTGTGTTGGAGCCAAAGGGTTTGAAACCATACAAACATTACTAATAAGAAGATTGGAAAACCTGGACTCGACTTCTCGCAATGGGCGAAGAAAATATGAAGGATGGTGTAAGTCTTCCCAAGGTCAATCTACACTCATCATTGCTTCTAAGATTACTTCCTTAGATGGTAAAACCGTATCTAAGTAATCCATAGCAGACGTAGGGTCAAGGGTCCAAGCTGGGGCCACATCACCATCTAACTCTTCCTTTGAAAAAGGAGTAGGATGGTCATCTACAGCGTTAATGATCAACTGATATCTAAGCTCTGCTGCAGACATAGGGAATGCCATTCCACCAACTTGTCCTTCATCGAATGTGGTAGTAGGCAAAGGAAAGGTCTAAGGGTCTAAAAAATAATGAGTCCGTAAGAACTCTTCCTATGAAGACTCTTTGGAGGATGAAATGACATTTATTCTAGCTATAGGAGTGGGAAAATCAAACGTACCTATTATTTTCATTCTTCGAAGCCTTCCACCGGTGATCAAACATGCTCTTACAAAGTGGTTTTAGGATGTTACAGTCAAATTTTGTCTTTTTAGAGAGTCTTCAAGTAAAATTTGATCACTAGATATTAGGTCTAGGGTTTGCTTTCATTCCTTCCAAAGCTTTCCAAATTTCAGTCCATGTCACTATTCAACTGAGTGTACCATCATTCAAAGAGTTGACATCATCATTTCAGGTTCCAATGGGTCATTTTACACCTTGTTCATGTTTCTGTTGTGCCTAGGTAAGATTCATTTCCCTCTCCTAGGGTTTTGAAGGTAATTTCTGTTGGATGGTTAAATCATCAACAAAACTTGTATCCTAATGCTCATACACCTCCCCCTATCCTAAATATAACTTCTTAAACACTTCCCATCACTCACATCCCTCAAATTCCTCATTTTCCCACAAACCCTAGTTTCTTTCTACAATTTGACAATTTTCTAGGCTAAGCATGTTTTTTTCCCTTTTGGATCCCTTCCCCTCACTCAATATTTGAAATTTCACCTTCCCCTACTTCCTAACATACCTCCCTACTTCCCAAAATTTCCTCAAGAATTTAGAAGTCCCTCATCCCCTTCATTTCCCTTCATTTCTACAAATCCCCTGTTCCACATATTGAGATAGGTTTTCTTCAAATGATGTTTCTGAGAAATAGCAAATGAATTTGAAAAAAGTGTGAGATTTTTTTTTCCATAATAGGCCAAGGAAAAACAACCTCCTTCACTTTTTACACAGTTTTCATGCTTTTAGAGAAATGTCAAAAATAAAGTTGCTTTAGGAGGTTTGCTGCACCTTTGGAGTGGCCTTGGGAAAATCAATATTTCTCCTAGCTTGGTTGACCAAATGACTTTATTTATGATTTAAATGATATCTAGATAGAGAGCTATTTCTAATGAGCTATCATGAGCTCAATTTGGAGTTGAGGAAGACCTTCAAACGTTGACTACGATAGCACTCTACATTTAGGAAGCCTCATTTTGCACACTTTGACCAGTCTTGGGAGATTTGACCTTTGATAGGGAAAGTGACCTCCAAATTGGAACATTAAAGATGTTCTAGAAATAATATTCGATACAATTTCCAATGAGATATCACACGCCCAATTTGGACACAGGGAAGGCCTCCAAAGGTGGTCTGTAAAAAGGCACTATGCATAGAAAAGGCATTGCGCACTTGGGAAGTTTGGGCAGTGGAAAATTACACTGGCGCTGCACATAGAAAAGGTGTTGTGCACCTGTGTGAGGGTGCTGCACACCTGTCAGACACACTCAAATTGCACCACATCACTTCAAACTGCCTCAAAATGCCAGTTTCCTCTTCTTTACAAGTACATTGATCCTCCTTGTTGAAGAGTGTTCTTGCATGAAATCTTGTTGGTCTTTTACCCATACAAAAAAAACCCTAGTATCCATTGTTCACCATAATGGTTCAAGGTTCACTCATTTATCTTTGTTTCTGGTTCCTAAAACCTCATACACTACATATTAAAACCGTACCCTCCATATAAACCCTATCCTATATACATCCCATTCCCATACATAAACTCATAAACCCTACCCTCCATGTGAAACCCTATACCCTACATACAAAACCATACTCACACCCCTAAACCTTACTCACTCCCTAAATCCCATTCACACTCCCATTCACCCTCACTTACTCATCCTAAAATCTGTTCATACTCATCTTTCATACATCCACCCTATCTCATCATTCACCACAAGTGTTCACAAACAATGAAAAAGGCCAGGTGACTAGGCAGTGAAGAGGCAAGGTTAGAAGATGAAAGGTAAAGGAAATTGAGAATCCTAAGGAGATTTGTCTTGAGCGGTTAACATACACTTGGAGAAGTTGATTGAGAGGGTTAACAGAGACAAAAATTTGCTTCGTCACTTAGCCTATCACTACCTAACCTAGAACAAGATTTGTAATGCAAGGGCAAAGAGGCTAAAAGCCAAACTAAGAAGAGTCTTGAGGAACAAGAAAGAGCAAGATAAACTCAAGATATTGGCTGAAGCATCATAGGCTCATCAAAGCACCTAACAAGGATCATTCATGCCAAATTTCAAGAAATTTGGAGAAAATTTTGACATTTTTGAATTTTTGAAATTGAAAAACAGGTTTTTCCAATAGGTAGTGCTGTGCTTTTTTTGGGGACATCTTCTTGCAAAAAAGTTTATATTTTTGGAATCAGCATGGAAAAATGTGAAAGCTTAGAAATGGCAAGGAATTTTGGAAAAGTTCTAGGTCTCCAAAAGGGAAAAAAACACCTAAAAAGTGCCCGCTCTGCCACTTTTTTGACACATGAGAAGTAGTCTTGGGAGAATCAATTTTTGTAGGGGCAAATGGACACCAAATTAAGAAATTCAAGTTGTTCCAAAAAGTAGACTTGCCAAGATTTCCACCGAGCTATCCTGCACCTGATTTGGACTTCAAGAAGCCTTCCAAAATTGGCCTAGAAAAAGTGTTGCGCATAGGATCAGTGGCGCTACGCATAGGATGAATTTTGCCAGTTTTGCCCGAGTTTCCAAATTTCGCCTAGTTTTCTCTACAGTTGACTTTTTCTTGCTTTTTTGGTGAAATTAGCATGGTAAATTATGTAACTTGATGTGATTATGGATGTAAAACACTTAATAGGGTAGATAAATAAAGTCAAAGGTGGTTTTGAACTGAATGAATTGGTTTCCTTGGTTTTAGAGGCAAGCTGTTCCACTGCCTATATTCCTGTTCTTAGTTTAGATATGGTTGAAACCACCCCTTTTCTCATGGATTGGACCCTGATAGCTATCTTGTGTAGTTTCCTTGCCTATATCATGTACGTTTTGATTCATTTGTAAGGGTTGGACTTTAGCAAAAGTGTTGGACTCACTGAACATTTTGTATCAGCAGTTGGCAAGGAATAAAACCAGGTTTCACAACTATTTTGTGGGATTCTTGTGGTAGTGAGTTTATGTATTTTTCTTCTTTGTAATGAGTTTTTCTAATTTTTTATATGTATCCACATCTCTCTCTTTCTTCTAAACTAAATGAATCAAGGTGAATAGACAAAATACACTAGATTTACAGTGCCTTATCTTGGGATTGCATTTAGTTTTCAATGTTTTCACTATTTGAAGAGGATTCATAGTTTCTTGTGCCCTCCTCAACTCCTTAGAAGTCTTACTCTACCATTTCAATCCTTTGCTAGTACATAAGCTCTTTTCTACCCTACCCCATAGGACATGACTGTATTCCTGAGTTGATTTCCCGGATCCAAGCTGCCTTATCCAATTGATCTAGTGACCAAAACCTAAAACCAAAACAGAAACCCTAATATCTATACCTAGCCAAACATAAGCATTCATTTCAATCATCTCAAGCCCTAGTTGCCATAATATAATTGAGATTGACAAGGAGAGAGCCCTCTCCCAACCTAGTAGGGTTAGCTACCAGGTTAAGTGTGGTTTGATGTTACCCCAGACATGCCTTCCTTGAGCCTGAGGTAGATTTAGGCAATAACATAGTGGCGACCATACCAGGGAGCGTAGTTTTATGTTCCTTAGTAAAATGTATGAAGTTTAGATTTGATTGTTGATGGTGGAAAACAATCAGACACCAGAAGGCCGAAATAATTCACCTAGCGACTCCAAATCAGTTTCAAGATCAGATCTAAGGACTCCACTAGAGGATGAACCTGATGAGTAGAAACATGAAAGGAAAATATAGAAAGATCAGGTATTCAAGTTGGAATTTCATCCAAGACATTATGTTCTTTGTTATAAATTATTTATTCTCTTTTCCCGAGAATGTCAAGAAGGCTTTACAAAGTATAATGTGTTTGAGAAAAGATCCAAGACTTACATTTGATTCCTTCCCTTTGAAGATTGCGAAATATTCGCATGCCTTTGATCTTGATCAAGACCCTTTTTCTAAAGCTTGTGATGATCGTCTTCAAATCGATGAGCCTAAAGGGACCAAGACTAATTTTACAACCTCTATACATATTCCTATACCTTGTAAAATTCTAGATCGATATAAGCCTTTGATTTGACCTCCTATATCCCATGCTTTCCCTAAAAATCATGACCTATATCTACCAAGATTTGATGGTGAATGTGACGACATCACTGCTGAGAGACATGTATTGAATTTTGAGTTGTTTCTCGACCTTTTTGAAGTTGATGAAGAGGATGTCAGTATTAGGCTTCAAAAAGTCAACAGTTGGTTCAAAACCCTACTTGATGTGAGGATCTCAGATTTACAGCAGTTCATCAAAGTTTTCCTCGACAAGTGGGTGGTTAGAAAGAACCCTTTCTTGATTATAGAAGAGTATAACTGGTTGAAAATGATGCCAGGGGAGACAATACAATAGTTTTCTGCCAGATTTAACAAAGTCTATTTGATGCCGGTTAATATAAGACCTCCTCCTGGATCCACTCTCTTGCACTACCTGGAAGCCTTTGATCTGGAAATGGAGTTTCACCTAAGGGAAAGGAACCTTGCAACACTTGAAGAGATGCAGAACAATGCAGTAGATGTAGAGGCTAATTTGCTGATCAAAAGGGAAAAGTTGAGGGAAGAGGAGATGAAGAACATAGATCTAGAGGAATCGACATCTTTAGAGGTAAAGCTCGACATTTTGGTAAGTGCCATGGAAGAGATGATGAAAAGGATCACCACAAGGAATGAGTATGATGCTCAAGACCATGGCTCGCTGATTGAAGAAGAACAATTTGCAGATCCAAAACATTTTGTTTCTTATCCCACTCGTCATAGACCTGATGATGATTGTTTTATAGATCATCTTGGAGAAAAGACATCTATTGATAGGAAATGTATGCTTGATGATGCGTTTTATATTGATGATTTTCCATAGTTTAATCAGTATGATGATGATTATGTTCTCCAAACCAAAGCTAGTCTTGCAGACAAATGAGCAACTGCTTTGTGGAAGGAGGAAGTTCAATTTGAGCAACTTGAAGACAATGATCAGTCATTACATATCAACCATGGAAGTGAGGAGGAAAGTGCATCAAATTTTGAAGTAAGTGAAGGATCTTTGCCTTTTTGTTTTTCTTCGTTTTAGCTCATCAAAGACAACTTTCATGCTATCAAAAAACAACCATTGACAAGTCTTGATCTGGACCATCTTGAGGGCAATGAAATCCTTGTTCAATACTTAACATGTCCAGAGTTGTAGCCCCTGAATGCCATTGATTGTCAAATTTCAGATGAAGACTTGGAAGCTGGACCATATGATCAAATGATGCAAGATGAGTCTATACCATTTTGTTTTGAATCATTTCATTTTTTGAAGGGAAAATTTCATAGTATATCTTCAAATGAGCAGCCTGTAGGAAATCATGTAATCTCATTGGAACCAATAGAAAATGGGTTACAACAGTCTTTTGAAGTTTTTCACGATCCAATAGCTGATGTGTCCGCTGATGTCTATAGCCAAAGTCCTTCTACATTAGCTACTTGTGAGCTTGAAACAAGTATTGATACAAATTTGATTTAGTAGCTGGTTTCTTTATCATTATCAGCAGTAGTCTCGTCACAATGCTTAGATGAAAGTTTGCATTCATGGTATGAGGAGAAGAAAAGTAATCCATTGGATGAGCTAAGTCTCAGTGCACATGAATTTCAAGATCCTTATATAGTGTTTTTGGAGTTAGATAGAGAATCCATATTATTCAACGGATCTGTTCACAAATTTTCATGGAAGTTGCCTTTCAGTAGTTCTCTCTTGTTGTTCATAAGCAAGCACTTGTGGAGAATGCAAACAACAACCAAAATGCTTACTTGGTTGCATTGTTTATTTCACTTCACTAGATTAGGTGATGAATGGAAAAGTTAGATTAGGTTTTATTGAATAAGCTCCATTTTTAGCATATTTTCCAGTTTGTCAGTTTTGTTTTAGTATTGAGTTAGTTTCAAGTTAATTTGTGTCATCAATTTGTCACTTTTCAGTCATGCATCTCAGTTTGAGTTTTTGACTCCATGCCCAATGGATAAGGCACTAGTCTGCTTTCCCAAAGATCTACAGTTCTTGGCACCTCCAAGGAGCTACCATCCCCATTAGAGCCATTTTCAGTGTCAGTCTTTGAATCCTTCCACCAGTGATTAAACATGCTCTTAGAAAGTGGTTTTAGGATGTTACCGTCAAATTTTGTCATTTCAGAGAGTCTTCAAGTAAAATTTGGTCACTAGATATTAGGTCTAGGGTTTGTTTTCGTTCCTTCCAAAGCTTTCCAAATTTCGGTCCATGTCACCATTCAGCTGAGTGTACCATCATTCAGAGAGTTGACATCATCATTTCAGGTTCCAATGGGTCATTTTACACCTTGTTCGTGTGTCAGTGTTTCCTAGGTAAGATTCATTTCCCTCTCCTAGGGTTTTGAAGGTAATTTATTTTAGATGGTCAAATCATCAACCAAAATTTTATCCTGATGCTCATACACCTTCCCCTATCCTTAATATACCTTCTTAAATGCTTCCCCTCACTCATATCCCTCAAATTCCTCATTTTCCCACAAACCCTAGTTTCTTGCTACAGTTTGACAATTTTCTAGGCTAAGCCTGCGCTTTGCCCTTTTGGACCCCTTCCCCTCACTAAATATTTGAAATTTCACCTTCCCCTACTTCCTGACATCCCTCCATACTTCCCAAAATTTCCTCAAGAATTTAGAAGTCCCTCATCCCCTTCATTTCCCTTCATTTCTACAAATCCCCTATTCCACATATCGCGATAGGTTTTCTTCAAATGATGTTTCTGAGAAATAGAAGATGAATTTGAAAAAAGTAAGAGTATTTTTTGTCCATAATAGGCCAAGGAAAAAAAACCTCCTTCACTTTTTACACAGGTGTCATTATTTTAGAGAAATGTCAAAAATAAAGTTGCCTCAAGAGGTTTGTTGTACCTCTGGAGTGGCCTTGGGAAAATCAAAATCTCTCCTAGCCTTGTTGACCAAATGACTTTCTTGATTATTCAAATGATATCTCAACAGAGAGAGCCTTCCAATGAGCTATCATGCGCTCAATTTGGAGTTGAGGAAGACCTTCAAACGTTGACTGCAACAGTACTCTACATTTAGGCAGCCTCGTTTTGCATATTTTTACCAGTCTTGGGAGATTTGACCTTTGACAAGGCAAATGACCTCCAAATTGGAAAATTCAAGACGTTCTAGAAAGTAGACTCGATAAAATTTCCAAATTACAATCACACAACCAATTTCGACATTGGAAATGCCTCCAAAAGTGCTTTGCAAAAAGGCGCTGCGCACCTATCAGCCCGCGCAGCGCATAGGAAAGGCGCTACACACCTGGGAAGTTTGGGTAGTGGAAAATTACACTGGCGCTACGCATAGAAAAGGCACTACGCACCTATGTGAGGGCACTATGCACCTGTTAGACACACTCAAATTGCTCCAAATCACTTCAAACTACCTCAAAACTCCAATTTCCTCCTCTTTACAAGTAAGTACATTGATCCTCCTTGTTGAAGAGTGTTCTTGCATGAAATCTTGTTGGTCTTTTACCCATAAAAACAAAACCCTAATATCCACTATTCACCATAATGGTTCAAGGTCAGCTCAATTATCTTTGTTGTTGGTTCCTAAAACCTCATACACTACATATTAAAACCCTACCCTCCATATAAAACCCTATCCTATATACATCCCATTCCCATACATAAACTCCTAAACCTTACCCTCCATATGAAACCCTATACCCTACATACAAAACCCTACTCACTCCCCTAAACCTTACTCACTCCCTAAATCCCATTCACACTCCCATTCACTCTCACTTACTCATCCTAAAATCTCTTCATACTCATCTTTCATCCATCCACCCTATCTCATCATTCACCACAAGTGTTCACAAACAATGAAAAAGGCCAGGTGACTAGGGAGCGAAAGGCAATGTTAGAAGATAAAAGGCAAAGGAAATTGAGAATCCTAAGGAGATTTGTCTTGAGTGGTTAACATACACTTAGAGAAGTTGATTGAGAGGGTTAACAGAGAAAAAAAGGTGCTTCATCACTTAGCCTATCACTACCTAACCCAGAACAAGATTTGTAATGCAAGGGCAAAGAGGCTAAAGCCAAACTAAGAAGAGTCTTGAGGAACAAGAAAGAGCAAGATAAACTCAAGATATTGGTTGAAGCATCATAGGCTCATCAAAGCACCTAACAAGGATCATTCATGCCAAATTTCAAGAAATTTGGAGAAAATTTTGACCTTTTTAAATTTTTGAAATTGAAAAACAAGTTTTTCCAATAGGTGGCATTGCGCTTTTGTTGGGGACATCTTATTGCAAAAAATTTTATATTTTTGGAATCAGAATGGAAAAATATGAAAGCTCAAAAATGGCGAGGAATTTTGGACAAGTGCTAGGTCTCCAAAATTGCAAAAAAGACTTGAAAAGTGCTATCTCTACCACTTTTTTACCACACAGGAAGCAGTCTTGGGAGAATCAATTTTTTGAGGGGCAAATGGACTCCCAATTCAGAAATTCAAGTTTTTCATGAAAGTAGATTCACATTGCTTTCCAACGATCTATCCTGCACCTAATTTTGACTCCAGGAAGCCTTCCAAAATTGGCCTAGAAAAAGCATTGCGCATAGGATTAGTGGTGCTACGCATAGGATGATTTTTTCTAGTTTTGCCTAATTTGCCAGATTTCGCCTAGTTTTCTCTACAGATGAATTTTTCTTGCTCCCTTGGTGAAATTAGCATGGTAAATGATGTAACTTGATGTAGATATGGATGTAAAACACTTAATAGGGTAGATACATCAAGTCAAAGGTGGTTTTGAACTGAATGAGTTGGTTTCCTTGGCTTTACAGGCAAGCTATTCCACTGCCTATATTCTTGTTCTTAGTTTAGATATGGTTGAAAGCACCTATTTTCTCATGGATTCAACCCTGATAGCTAGCTTGAGTAGTTTCCTTCGCTATATCATGTACTTTTTTATTCATTTGTAAAGGTTGGACTTTGGCAAAAGTGTTGGACTCACTGAACATTTTGTATCAGCAGTTGGCAAGGAATAAAATCAGGTTTCACAACTATTTTTGTGGGATTCTTGTGATAGTGAGTTTATGTATTATTCTTCTTTGTAATGAGTTTTTTTGATGTTTTATATGTATCCACATCTCTCCCTTTCTTCTAAACTAAATGAATCAAGTTGAATAGACAAAATACATTAGATTTACAGTGCTTTGTCTTGGGATTGCATTTAGTTTTCAATGTTTTCACTGTTTGAAGAGGATTCATAATTTCTTGTGCCCTCCTCAACTTCTTGGCAGTCTTACTCTACCATTTCAATCCTTTTCTAGTACATAAGCTCTTGTCTACCCTTCCTCACAAGACATGACTATATTCCTGAGTTGATTTCCCGAATCCAAGCTACCTTATCCAATTGATCTAGTGACCAAAACCTAAAATCAAAACAGAAGCCCTAATCTCCTATACCTAGCCTAAAATCAGCATCCATTTTAGTCATCTCAAGCCCTAGTTTCCATATTCTAATTGAGATTGACAAGGAGAGAGCCCTTTCCCGATCTAGTATGGCTAGCTACTAGGTTAAGCATGGTTTGATGTTACCCTAGACCTATCTTCCTTCAGCCTAAGGTAGATTTAGGCACTAACATAGTGGCAACCATACTAGGGAGTGTAGTTTTATGTTCCTCAGTAAAATGTATCAAGTTTAGATCTCATTGTTGATGGTGGACAAAAATTAGACACCATAAGGTTGAAATCATTCACCTAGCAACTCCAAACCAATTTCAAGATCAGATCCAAGGACTCCACTGGAGGATGAACCTGACCAGTAGAAAGATGAAAGGACAATATAGGAAGATCAGGTATTCAAGTTGGAATTTCATCCAAGACATTATGTTCTTTGTTATAAATTATTTCTTCTCTTTTCCTGAGAATGTCAGGAAGGCTTTACAAAGTATACTGTGTTTGAGAAAAGATCCAAGACCTGCATTTGATTCCTTCCCTTTGAAGATTGCAAAATATTTGAATGCCTTTGATCTTGATCAAGACACTTTTTCCGAAGCTTGTGATGATCGTATTTAATCTGATGAGCCTAAAGAGACCAAGATTGATTTTACACCTTCTGTACATATTCCTATAACTTGTAAAATTCCAAATTGATATAAGCCTTTGATTTGACCTCCTATATCCCATGCTTTCCCTAAAAATCATGACCTATATCTACCACAATTTGATGGTGAATGCAATGACATCACTTCTGAGAGACATGTATTGAATTTTGAGTCGTTACTCGACCTTTTTGAAGTTGATGAAGAGGATGTCAGTATTAGGCTTTTTGCTCTTTCTTTGCAAGGCAAAGTCAAGAGTTGGTTCAAAACCCTGCCTTATGTGAGCATCTTAGATTTACAGTAGTTCGTTAGAGTTTTCCTCGACAAGTGGGTGGTCAGAAAAAACCCATTCATGATTATAAAAGAGTATATCTAGCTAAAAAGATTGCCAGGGGAGATAGTACAACAATTTTTTGCTAGATTTAACCAAGTCTATTTTTCGATGCCGATTAATATAAGACCTCCTCCTGGATCCACTCTCTTGCACTACCCGAAAGCCTTTGATCTAGAAATGGAGTTTTAGCTGAGGGAAAGGAACCTTGCAACACTTGACGAGATGCAAAACAATGCACTAGATGTAGAGGCTAATTTGTTGATCAGAAGGGAAAAGTTGAGGGAAGAAGAGATGAAGAACATAGATCTAGAGGAATCGACATCTTTAGAGGTAAAAATCAACATTTTGGTAAGTGCATTAGAAGAGATGATGCAAAGGATCACCACAAGCAATGAGTATGATGCTCAATACCATGGCTCATTGCTTGAAGAATGCAAACACTTCTGGAGAATGCAAACAACACCTAGAACGCTTGCTTGGTTGCATTGGTTATTTCACTTCACTTGATCAGGTGATGAATGGAAAAGTTAGATTAGGTTTTATTGAATAAGCTCCATTTTGAGCATATTATCCAGTTTGTTAGTTTTATTTTAGTATTGAGCCAGTTTCAAGTCAGTTTGTGTCGTCAAGTTGTCAGTTTTTAGTCATGCATTTTAGTTTGAGTTTTTGACTCCATGGCCAATGGATAAGGCACTAGTTTGCTTTCCCAAAGATCTGTGGTTCTTGGCACCTCCAAGGAGATACCATCCCCATTGGAGCCAATGTTAGTGTCAGCCTTTGAAGCCTTCGACCAGTGATCAAACATGCTCTTACAAAGTGGTTTTAGGATGTTACAGTAAAATTTTGTCATTTCAGAGAGTCTTCAAGTAAAATTTGGTCACTAGATATTAAGTCTAGGGTTTGTTTTCATTCCTTCCAAAGCTTTCCAACTGTCACTCCATGTCACCATTCAGCTGAGTGTACCATCATCAGAGATTTGACATCATCATTTCAGGTTCCAATGGGTCATTCCACACCTTGTTCGTGTTTCAGTTGTGTCTAGGTAAGATTCATTTCCCTCTCCTAGGGTTTTTAAGGTAATTTCTCTTGCATGGTCAAATCATCAACAAAAATTGTATCCTGATGCTCATGCACCTTCCCCTATCTTTAATATACCTTCTTAAATGCTTCCCATCACTCATATCCATCAAATTCCTCATTTTCCCACAAACCCTAGTTTCTTGCTACAATTTGACAATTTTCTAGGCTAAGCTTGTGTTTTTCCCTTTTTGACCCCTTCCCCTCACTCAATATTTGCAATTCAAACTTCCCCTACTTCCTAACATCCCTCCTTACTTCCCAAAATTTCGTCAAGAATTTAGAAGTCCCTCATCCCCTTCATTTCCCTTCATTTCTACAAATCCCCTGTTCCACATATCAGGATATGTTTTCCTCAAATGAATTTATGAGAAATATAAGATGAATTTGACAAAAATGAGAGCGGTTTTTGTCCATAATAGGCCAAGGAAAAAAAAATTCCTTCACCTTTTACACAGGTGTCACGGTTTTAGAGAAATGTCAAAAATAAAGTTGCCTCAGGAGGTTTGCTGCACCTCTAGAGTGGCCTTGGGAAAATCAAGATTTCTCCTAGCCTGGTTGACCAAATGACTTTCTTGATTATTTAAATGCTATCTAGACAGAGATAGATTTCCAATGAGCTATCACAAGCTCAATTTAGAGTTGAGGAAGACCTTCAAACGTTGACTGCAACAACACCCTTCATTTAGGCAACCTCATTTTTCACATTTTGACAAGTCTTGGGAGATTTGACTTTGGATAGGGAAAATCACCTCCAAATTGGAAAATTCAATATGTTTTGGAAATTAAAAACGATAAGCTTTCAAATGAGATGTGCACCTGGCAGTCGCACTGCGCATAGAAAAGGCGCTACGCACGTGGGAAGTGGAAAATTACAATGGTGTTGCGCATAGAAAAGGTGTTGCGCACCTGTGTGAGGGCGTTGCACCTATCAGACACACTCAAATTGCACCAAATCACTTCAAAATACATCAAAACTCAAATTTCCTCCTCTTTACAAGTAATTACATTGATCCTCCTTGTTGAAGAGTGTTCTTGCATGAAATCTTGTTGGTCTTTTACCCATAAAAAAAAAACCTAGTATTCAATGTTCACCATAATGGTTCAAGGTTCACTCATTTATCTCTTTTGCTGGTTCCTAAAACCTCATACACTACATATTAAAACCATACCCTCCATATAAAACCCTATCATATATACATCCCATTCCCATACATAAACTCCTAAACCCTACCCTCCATATGAAACCCTATACCCTACATACAAAACCCTACTCACTCCCCTAAACCTTACTCATTCCCTAAATCCCATTCAACCTCACCTATTCATCCTAAAATATCTTCATAATCATATTTCATCCATCCACCCTATCTTATCATTCACCACAAGTGTTCACAAACAATGAAAAAGGCTAGTGACTAGGCAGCGAAGAGGCAAGGTTAGAAGAAAAAAGGCAAAGGAAATTGAGAATCCTAAGGAGATTTTTCTTGAGAAGTTAACATACACCTGGAGAAGTTGATTTTGAGGGTTAATAGAGAAAAAAATATGCTTCATCACTTAGCCTATCACTACCTAACTCGGAACAACATTTGTAATGCAAGGGCAAAGAGGCTAAAAGCCAAACTAAGAAGAGTCTTGAGGAAAAAGAAAGAGAAAGATAAACTCAATATCTTGGCTGAAGCATCATTGCCTTATCAAAGCACCTAATAAGGATCATTCATGCCAAATTTCAAGAAATTTGGAGAAAATTTTGACATTTTTGAATATTTGAAATTGAAAAACAGGTTTTTCCGGTGGCACTGCGCTTTTGTTGGGGACAAGTTCTTGCAAAAAAGTTTATATTTCTAGAATCAGCATGGAAAAATATGAAAGCTCAGAAATGGAAAGGAATTTTGGACAAGTTCTAGGTCTCCAAAAGGGAAAAAAACACCTAAAAAGTGCCCTCTATGCCACTTTTTTGCCACACTGGAAGCAGTATTGGGAGAATCAATTTTTGGAGGGGCAAATGGACTCCAAATTTAGAAATTCAAGTTATTCCAGAAATTAGACTTGCCAAGCTTTCCAACGAGCTATCCTACACCTGATTTGGACTCTGGGAAACCTTCCAAAATTGACCTAGGAAAAGCATTGCGCATAGGATCAATGGCGCTGCGCATAGGATCAATTTTGCCAGTTTTGCCTGATTTTCTAGATTTTGCCTGGTTTTCTCTACAATTGACTTTTTCTTGCTCTCTTGGTGAAATTAGCATTGTAAATGATGTAAATTGATGTAATTATGGATGTAAAACACTTAATAGGGTAGATACATCACGTCAAAGGTGGTTTTCAACTGAATGAATTAGTTTCCTTGGTTTTAGAGGAAAGTTGTTCCACTGCCTATATTCCTGTTCTTAGTTGAGATATGGTTGAAACCACCCCTTTTCTCATGGATTCAACCTTGATAGCTAGCTTGAGTAGTTTCCTTTCCTATATCATGTACTTTTTGATTCGAAGGTTGAACTTTGGCAGAAGTGTTGGACTCATTGAACATTTTGTATTGGCAGTTAGAAAAAATAAAACTAGGTTTCACAGCTATTTTTGTGGGGTTCTTACGACAATGAGTTTATGTATTGTTCTTCTTTGTAATGAGTTTTTCTAATGTTTTATATGTATCCACAACTCTCTCTTTATTCTAAACTAAATGAATCAAGGTGAATAGACAAAATACACTATATTTACAGTGCTTTGTCTTGGGATTGCATTTAGTTTTCAATGTTTTCACTATTTGAAGAGGATTCATAGTTTCTTGTGCCCTCCTCAACTCCTCAGCAGTCTTACTCTACCATTTCAATCCTTTTTTAGGACATAAGTTCTTGTCTACCCTACCCCACTGGACATGATTGTATTCCTGAGTTGATTTGCTGAATCCAAGTTGCCTTATCTAATTGATCCAGAAACCAAAACCTAAAATCAAAATAGAAACCCTAATCTCATATACCTATCCTAAAATCAGCATTCATTTTAGTCATTTCAAGCCCTCGTTGCCATATTCTAATTGAGATTTATAAGGAGATAACCCTCTCCTGACATGGTAGGGCTAGCTACCAGGTTAAGCATGGTTCGATGTTACCCTAGACCTGCCTTCCTTCAGCCTGAGGTAGATTTAGGCACTAAAAATACACATCAATGAAGAACACATCCAAACTCCTAGATTCTCGATAGGTTGACATGGCTTATCCACCAACAGAATAGTAGAATCTGAATTTGCTCGAGGTTCAACTAGAGAATAATCCAATTGATCAATATAACAATTTCCCCCCCATGAGGAAAACAAAGGACCCAAAATAGAGTTGAAACAATGACATCCATTTCATAAATCCAATTTCATCCTAACAGGAGATTGTAATCTAGGTTGGCATTAATTATTTTTACTTCAATGTTAACGACCTTTCCTCCAAGACATATAGGAAAGGCCAGGATAATCCTGTGTGGCCTATGGGAATGACTGTCAAATGTTATCAAGAGTGCAAGTGAAGGAACACCTGAAGGCGATCCAATGGCCTTCCAACATGACATCGACATGATGCATGTGGAAGCTCCCTCATCAATAATGGTTCTAAAAAAGTCAGTTTTCTAGTAAGTAGACTTTATTTGAAAAGCCATATGATGAGGGATTCTCTTTTTGACATTGAGCATGAGGAATTGTTTGGATCAACTGCCCCTATCGCTGAAAGCAAAGCACTTCGTTAAGCTGGACATGACTGGAGTACCTCTAAAGCAGACATAGTGCATGGACTTTGAGCTAGATCCTCGAAAATGGAGTAATTCTGGGCTACCCTAGCATTAGGGTTGATAGTCACGCGTTTGGCGAAACCTTTTGGTATCTGAGGGATAGACTTGATAGAGGGCCACTCAATATGAAGTGGATCCGTAATTCCAGGAACAAATTTATCTTTGGATGTTTCAGCTTCACCATAATCACGTGATTGTGTGGCCACATTGACATGAGAACCCATCATGAAAACATTTAAGGAATGGTCCCCTTCCTAGTTGCCCCCTACAGAGGTACCAGGGTTTGAATTTGCACTAGCAAGAAACTACTTCCCTTGGGGGAAAGGGTTAGTTAAGATAGCCTAGGAGCTAGAAGACCCTTGCTGCACTAACAAGTGTTGAGCATCTTGAATTTTTTGGCAGAGATTAGTCAAATGGTCCTCACTGCATAGCTTACATGGAAACCTAACTTTCTTCTTAGACTCTTTTCCACCCTCACCAACATTATTGCTGGGCTTATTCACATTACCCTTCCCTTCTTGATTCTTATTTTTACCTCATCCCTTCCATTTTCCATCGAAATTTTGATTTCCTTTGGGGTTATAAGCCTGAACGACGTTTACAGAAGAAGGTTGAGAAGGTGTAGTAGTAGACAATGTAGCTTGATTAGAAGAAGTAGTTTGTATAGACAACTGCTGCAATTGGCTCAGAAGGTTCACCACATTTGCATCAATCGATCCAACAATACTGTCAGTAGGTGGGCCTAGATTTGGTTTGGCTAAATCAACTATGGATCTAGGAGCATCAGGCAAGATCTTCTGAAGGGTCCCGGATTAAGAATATATTAGTTATAACTACTGGGCGCGAAAGATAGCTTGCTCTTCAGAATATACTCTAGACATAGAAACATCCTTGGAGATCTCGAGTTGTAATGATTTTAAAAACCATTCGAGACAGGATTCAAGTGGAATTTCAGCTTTAATGAGCCTCTTTCTTTGTCTCCATTCTTGAATATGGTCAGAAATGTGAGTGGCCGTGTCCTGATGAAAATTGGCCAGAAGTTCAATTTCGGCTTCGTAACGGAAATGAAATTGAAAATGGTTTAAGAAAATGTTAGCCAAATCAGTGAAAGATGTAAAGGTGCCCCTTGGAAACTCTGTATACCACTTAGCGACATTGCTAGTTAAGGTGCATTGAAATAGTCTCAACCTAATCGAGTCATTGATGAGGGAGTTTGATGAGCACCATAAATGGAATGTGGTAACATGTTCGCCAGAGTCTTCCCCACTCTTCCCTTCAAATTTTTGGATATCCAATGGAAGTTTGGTTGGGTCTGGAGGCCAAGCCAGATTGTATCTGATTGGATCGTTCATTAACTTAGTCAAGTCTGGTAGATTGAGCGTGGCCAAAAAAGGAATTCTGGGAGGACCATGGGGATTCCACCCAGATTGGGCAGGGTTCCTGAAAGTCTGAAAAGAAGGACCTAGATTTTGAAAGGCACTAGGTTGCCCAAAGTAACTGGTAGAACCTGTTGAACCAAAAGTTGACCCTTGTGGTCTAGCAAAACTCAGAGTTTGACCAACTCCAGCCTAAACACCTCTGTAACCAGCAAAGTTTCCCCCTAACGAATTATTATACGGAGTGGAAAACCCTTGGTAAGGGTTCCAAGCATTAGCTAAGGGTGGAAAACTTCAAAATGAACTGACCAAGGAGTACGACATATTCCCTTGTTGTCTGAAAAATGGATTCCCATTTCCCATGCCACTAATCGCAAGATCAGTCTAACCCTGAAAGGGATTGCTGCCTTGACTCGTGAAAGAAAAAGGCATAGATCCTACCATCAGATTGGAATGTGGTATATGACCACTTCCAAAAGGAAAACCCTAAAAAGATGCCAATCCACTCATCATGGATGTGGAGGCAGTTAATGGTACACTTAATGAAAATGAAGGAATACCTTGAGAAGGCATACCAAAAGGGAAGAATCCAAAACTGGATGCATGCGCTTGGGAACTTCCACTCGTCAACGGAATGGAAGTAGACCTAAACAAGGATGTGTTGGTATTAGATCCAAATAATGATGTAGAAGGGATGGCAATATTTCCTCCCCCTTGTACTAATATAGGAGTCTGCATACTCGTAGCACTCGTAGTGGATGCCATGCTTCCAGCAGTGGTCATCGAAGGATGTTTGTGTGTGGACCTAGGCTTGAAGGCTTGTGTGTTAGAGTTCTGATGTATAACAATATTTCTAGATGATTAGAAGGGAGAGGAGAATTCGAAGCTGGAACCAACTCTGAGAGCTCTTCTACCTCAATATTATCTTCAAACTGGAAGAGTACCCAAGAAAGAACTGGTGTGTTCCTCTCTAGCTCTGTGGTAGTACCAGGTCTACCTTGTACACTGATGGCCCTAAGTGGAGGGTCAATCTCTAATGCACCAGCTATCACTGGTTGAAAACCACTGGTAGGATCACTCCTACGCCTTCTAGGATAAGGCTCTCGACTTGTAGGTGAAAGCCCATGAAGTCTACAGGACCGTCTAAGTGATCGGTCAACCACTTTGAATTATTTAATAATATCTACTTAAAAACTCAAGAAATTGAAAGCTAGGTTGACTAGGAGCACATAACACACACTAAAAATGTCCCTAAAAGAATTCAGCAGTCAAACAACTTCCAAGTATTTATGCTCCGGGTGATTAGGACCAGACACCAAAATACAAGAAAGTGAATAATAAGGACCTTCCAAAAATAGACTGGGGTAATTACACCCTAGGTCTACTAGCAAAGGTATCAGAGGAAGTTACGCTAACCTCCAAACAACAGCCTTTGCTAATGCAAGCCCCCAAGCTTCGCAAGGGTACCCTCTGGAAGTACCAATGAAAGTGATGTAATGTCTACCTCAGGTGCCATGGGATTCCCCTCCACAGCCACTTTTGTAGATCCCTAGGATAGGAAACTAAAGATACCAACTCGTATCAGAAGCCGGGTGGAACAGTCGTGAGGTAAGATTTGAAACGTAAGAGGGGATATCTCTCATCCTTATCTTCAAAAACCATCATGCTTAACTCCCAGTCACAAAGCTTTTACCGTCTCCCTAACGCTATTGGATTTTCACTCTCTATTGAGACTACTGCGTTTGACAATTTGGAGTGACCTTGGAGAGTTTACTTTCCTCTCACCTAATCCAAGGCCCTAAATAACCTAAAACTTGTTGGTGTACTTATTGACAATATAAAAAGTTCTAGTTAATTTTATTAGCGCTTGATTTTAAATAGTCATTCTTTTTAAGTCAAAGGGACAATACAGAAGTGAAACTGATGGTGTTCATTGACGCAAAATAAATTAATGAAAAACTAACTTATATGCAATGCACTTGTTTATTCTTCGATGAAAAGCAACTTCTACTTGGGTTCAAAGAAACTTCTATTAAAGCAATAAACCTTTTTTCTTTTCTTTTCTTGCAACAGACTTCACACTCACAAAAACTAAAAAACTATTGATGCTCTAATAATGAAAAACTACCCTAATGCAAAGTGTACATGATGAAAAATTATAGATTACTCTAAAAAGAAAATGAAAGTAATTTGTTTTATAATCCAACTTAAGTGTTTTGAGAGGAATGAAAATTTTGAACACAAAATATTTCCCAAAACAAGAAGGACTAAACACAAAGATCTCAAATCACTCTAAAAAACCAAAAAAAACCAAACACAAATTCGGTAAAGAAAGAAAAAACAATGTTTTTGAAGGACTTTTCCTTTTCAAAAAAGCAATAAAAGCAACTTTTCAAAAGTACTCAAAATGCTACCAAAGACTCAAAGATCAAAAGCAAATCATGAGGAAACTTTGCAAGTTGTCAATTCAACATGAATGAAAGCTTAACAAAATAGATGTTTCAAGATGCACTAAATGATCCAAAAGCAGAAAAAAGAGGTTAAAGACATTGATCAAGAAATCAGGAAAAGCACACTTCCAAATTTGTCAATAACAACTTTCAAAAAGCAAGAAGAAGTGAATGGTCACAAACTTAACGGGAAGCAAAGCAAGCAAACCATAAAAATGAAGTTTGACACAAATATTGCAAGAAATATTTTGTTCCGGAAAACCAGAACAATCAAGAGACTCCACAAGAAGCCTTGTGAGTTCAAACACAAATGATCACACTCGCTGTAAAGAAAACTAAGACCAAAAACTCTTTAAAGCAGGAGAGAACTCGAAACAATAGACCTGCTGAAAAACTAAAATCTAAAAGCAGAAAGTGACCACTCAGGAAGCACACAAGCCAAGAAAAAAACCTTTCCATATGAAAAGACTTGAAAAAATCATATAAAACAAATGTATACATGATTGTGTCTCTACACAGTGCGTGTACATGCGTTTTAGCCAAAAGAAACCCGTGTATACGCGGCTTCAGTTTAGTGAAATAGTGTGTATACGCTTCTATAACCTGACAAAGATGTGCATATAAAATTTTAGAAGAAAAAACGAAAAATAGGTCTGATGAAAAGGATCAGAATTGAAGTCTGAGTTCCTACAGGAGCAGACAATACAATCACAGCAAGCAAACTAAAAGTTGAGCCCTAATTGGCATAAAATAACCCAAACTAGGAACAACAAGATTGTTGTCCCTAGTGGAGTTGCCAATTCTGTTAAGGGATAATGTCCCCTAGGACTTTGGGTCAGAACCCTAGCAGAGCACGACTAATCCACAATAAGAAACAAGCAAATAACTCAGGAAAAATGCTTAAACGAGCAAGCTATGCGAGGATGTACATACCCAGAGGTCCTTCATTCGGGTAGTTCCGGTCAGGGTTCAAATCCTCCGCAAGTCCTCATGATCTTTGAACCTGCAAAAAAACCAATTCAAAGACACACAGTAGCATATAGATAAAGCATTATAGTGAAATCAAATTTATAGCATATAAGTAGATGGTTAGTTATACATTGAAATAGTCATTCATACATAAACCATAACAATAACATCAAATGCATGAACAAAGTTGATATCAGGAACAAGACAATGTTTCTTTTCTTGTAGATAACTATAATCAAAACATAGAAAAAGTTCACCTGAGTCTTCCTCTTTCGGCTCCAAGAAAAACTGTCCTCCAAGTCTATTTAGTCCCGGACTTCAAAAGGCTCCTTCCATAATCAACACAAGGATATCTCCCAAAAGTGAAAGGATATCAACTCTCAAGGAGACAAGGGTTTCCTAAACTTGGGGAAGTGCTTGAAGCACAGGGATCTTCAGACTTGATCATGGGATAATATCAGTAGAGTAATTCTCTATTTTCTCTCCTCCTTAAGGCCTTCCCATTGATGTCTTTTTATACTTCTCCCAAAGTAGTTTTTTAGTTGGGAAACAATTGGAAACAGTTGGGCCATGGGAACTAATAGGTAATCAACAGGTAAAACCCATGATCTCCTCCTATAATTAAGGAAATTTGATTTTTTTAAGTGTTTTAGACATATACACAAGTTGGGTATAGACTGACCCATGTGTACACACATTTAATACATGGAAAAGTCACAAACAGGGAGTAAAACACTGTTTTTTAAATATTTGGACCAAGTCTAGAAGGAGGGGTTACCCTAGGCCATAAATCAAGCATCACAAATACATAAGGTGGTATTTGGAGCTATAACAATGAGACAACATGGCTTAGGCAAGCCATGCAAGACATCACTGACACTCAGTCTGCTTTGACGAGACCAAATCTTTGACACGCTTATGATGGTGAAGGTGGTGAGCTGATGCCATGCTTGGTCATCCATAATGCTGTTCATGTGCCTCATGGTGACATCTTGTTGAAGCGAACTCTTGCCTTCATTGCAACCAGTGCATTGGTTTGGCTCCTTCATCCAAATTGTCTGCTAACATGTGCATGGTCTTCTTGGGTGCGGCTAAAATGACAACACACTGATGCATAGTGTCCGTTCTGATCTTCAAGTCTGTGTTGGTGGTCATGCGCATCAACTTGCTAAAGTACATGTTCAACTTCAGTAGGATTTGATTCTTGTCTTTGCCTTGGTGAGTGTGTTGAATGGGTTGGATTGCATGCATGTGCACAATGACATGCATCCTGCTAAATCCCTTGCATGTGATCAACAACACTTCCCACCATGTATGCTTTGTGTCAGTTGTTGGGATGGATCTTTAGCTTGTATGGGTGCAGTTTCATCCGTGAGTGCACGTTGCGCCCACTATTGTTCCTGATCCTACTGCAACTCATTTGTTTGTCTGTGCAGCTTCATGTTATTCCTTGAGTTGCTGCTTCAAAAAATGGAACTCCTTCTTCATCCAATTCTCTACCTTCACGTGACCTTCATGTCACTATCTCACCTCATAGCTTGAGTCTCCAAATTTGCTTTCATTATCAGTGGATTTGCTTGATCTTGCAACTTTGTTCCGCCTCTGTGTTGTCAACAACCTTCCTCTTGCATTCCCTGCATTTGGTATGCTACCTTCAGTTGCTATTCATGATGTTACTCATTGTGATGCTACTGCTTGATGTCCTTATCTACGAACAACTAGATGTCTTCATGAGTAATTAATCTCATAGACACTTGATTGACTACATCTCTAGGTGTTCTCTGAACAGTGTCTTCGACTCTTCTCTCTTGGAAACCATTGTACCTATGCTGATGGGAAGCAGATGAGTACCTACAATACCTAGGGACATGGAAACACTCATGGCAAGCAATTTGTTAGTAAAAAACCAAAATGAAATTCGAGAACTAATTTGCAACATACCTATGTGATTGACAATGAATGTTGCACAATTTCGGCCAAGAGGTCGGGAGACTAACTGCCAAGATTGCACAAGGAATAGTTTGGGCTGCTGGGAGGTTGGCAGACTACTAGAATTGTGCAATGCATAGTCCATCCTGGCTGCTGACTGTTGGGATTGCACAATGCACAATTCCAGTTGGGAAGGACTGTTGGCCTAGGGATATATGTGCTTAATTTCTTGGGCCAAGCAACCACTATCCTCCAGAAAATCACAAAACAATCCTGGAGGCCAATGCTGGGTAGGAATGGAAAAATTTGGAGAGGAAGATGAGCCTTCCTTCCCCAGCTTGCGCAATTCAGTCTTGGTGAAGGCATTGCGAGCCAATATTGGCCCGACTCACTGACGGGAAACTGAAAGAAACTAAGACAATTAATGCATGGTGACACTAAGTGATAGCAAAAGTTATTGACAGTGTATGCAAAACATGAATGGAATATTCAACAAACATATCAACATGCATGTGGGTGGGGTAGTTCCTCAGTTGGGCGAACATCCATGTAGAACACTTTCGTGCATGTGACAGTAGTGAGATAGCAACAAAAATTGAAATAGTGCTAGGAAAATATAGTATACATGTAAACGATAGCAAGCATTCAAAGAAATCAGGAAAACAATACTCCCACAAGCGAAAACACAAAAAGTGATGGAAACGTAGCGCATGGCATGGGAAGTGGTCCTACCCCAAAACAACTGAGTTAAATGTGTTGATTGCTCCTAGATGTGATGTGGGATCTCAAAGTTGCAAGGTTGATGTGAGGAATGAGCTCTACAACATCTGGTTGATGAGTTTTGATAACATCGAGGTTGTGATGCACATGCCACAAATTTAGGGGAAGCGACACTTGGTGGGAGGTTTCTGAATGGCTCCTTGCATGTAACGTCCAACTGGTAAACATAGATCCTTGAGACAAGGGATGCCTTTCCATGCTGCCTTAGGAGAAGCAGCCTATGCATGCAAGTCTGCTTTTCTCGGTCTCGAAGGGAACCGTTCAAATCAGCTACACATGCAAGAGGTTGTTTGACTGCTTGAAGGAAATGCACATTTCTAGATGGGAGTTGAGCTGACTTCCCAGGAGATTTTCACAATTTCTAGGTAGAGCAATTGACTGTTGCCCAGATTTGCACAATTTTTTGTCTAAGTAGCCCCACTGGGGAAATTTGCACAAGTTGTGTTGGGAGTGTTGGCTGGCAGAATTGCGCAATTCTAGATCCCAATAGAATTCTAAATAGAATTGTGCAATTTCTGGAGGGAAGGTTAGTTTCCCTCTAGAAATGAGCAATTTTCTAGGGGAAGATACTCAGCCTATAGTTGGTCCAAGTCTAGGTGAACAGTATATGAGGGAAATGCATCAAGCTGTGATCGACAAGTTACCTTTGTGCATGAAAAACACTAAAGTGTGAACTTAATGAAGAAAGGAAAGCTGTTGTGAAGGTTGGAAGGGAGGCTCCAAAATGAGGATAAGGAAAAATTTTGGAGGGTGGTTGTAGCCACTACAACACTTGGCGACACACTGGTAGAACTCCAGCTCTCTGAATGGACCTTGTTCATGAAAAGCAAGTCTAACACCTTCGGAAGTATTGTTCAGTTCTCAGCTCATCATTGTTTCACACTAACTTGATTTTAATATGTAGTATCTACCAAACCCTTGGTCGATTGACACACATTCCAAGCCAAGGCAACACAGTTGTTTCAATTAGGCTTGAGGGGTATATAGGTGCACGAGGAGTATAGTCCTCAAAGTCTTAGTTTCATCTCAAGTGTTTCTCCAATGCCAATAGGCCTAGACAATACCCTATTGGAGTCACATAGGAACACAAGCATGTTTCCACTGGTAGTGAGCCTTGTTAGTATCCCAGTGGAGTTACTTGGATCACCTCACTGCGTAGGAAGCCTTTCTCTTCTTTCAACTTATCCCTTTTTCATTTTGAATTTTTTGACTTTTTCATTTTTTCACTTTCACTGTGCATACACTTATTCATTTCAGAGGTAGAAGAGGGATCCTGAATTATTGAGAGTAAAAGAGGTTGTTCTAGTAGAGAAGTAGTTTATTGTACCTCTGACATGACTATTAAGATTTCCCCCCTCACTTTAGTCTACTTGGCTAAGTTGACAAGGGTTAACCCAAAAACAACCGACTAGAGAAGGTGACACTAGTTAGCACGCAAGCGTTGTTTTTTCACCAAGGTTCACTTCAAACAATATGTATCATGGATCGAGAGTAACAAACTCTTCCTATAGAGGCAAGTTGATAGATAACCAAGTTTTGATAGCTATACAAGCCCTCTTATACATCACCCAGCTCATTTCAAGAGTCATACATGGTTTCATGCAAAACTAACCTATGAATGAAACAAATGAACTAACAAATATCAAAGCAAAAGTGAAAGCGAAGAAAGTAAGCAAAAAAGTAAGAAGAAAAAGAAGAAAACAAGCATGCAAACAAACTGACTAAAATAAAACACTACTCCTACTCCTACACTAACAGTGCATGGGCCTGATCACATGATGTGATACTTCCAACATAGCCACCGGCACATTGGTAGACCCAGGTTGGTGAAGGCTTGGTCTGCAAACAACCTGGTTGTGCAAACCAGCAAGCAAGAAAGATTTAACAATGAAGACAGCCACACTTCGTGTTTCAAAGTGCCCACAAGACATAAGTGAGTGCATGTGCATGATGGGCAGTCTGTGGACTTATCATGGTGTTGTGTGACACTACGTGAAACTTTCAAGCACACTCTTGATTGTGACATACAATCAAATGAAAGAAACAAAGATAACTTGTGTCATGCATGAGTGATTACAATGTAAGACTCCTCCAATTCATGAGCAATGAGATCGTGCAGTTGAAGTGCAGGAAGTGTGATCTATGTGTGAGATGGATCTGTAATGCATACATATGAGTGATGAGGAGCCTTGGGTGATTGAACAATTTCATGATCGGAAGTGAGACTAACCCCAAGAGATCGAGGCCCTAACATAACCATCAACTCAAGCTGAAGTGCCTCACAGTGTTGGGTGTCTCAACTTCATCATCAGGCAGATCATCATAAACTGGTGGCTTCAGAAGATTGACTGCGATAGAGTCATGATCATGACAAAAAATTGAAGTAAATTGATCATGACCACCAAGATCCGAAAAATCAATGAATTCTTTAGCATCCTCATGATCAGATGAATCAAACAGAGGGGTAGATAAAAAGTGAAAAAACTCATCTTCTATATCTCCAGAAAAGACAGGGGAAGGATCAAGTGGATTTTTAATGAATAACTTATCCTCTCTATTGTTGAATTATGGACCAACATCCGGTGAGTCTTGCGAGTGATCAATAATGGGTGCATCTGTGGATGAAGACACACATGCAAAATCATGGATGTCAGGTTCACCAAAGAGGTTAGGAAAGAACGAAGGGGTCCTAGACAAAAGGGAGTGATCCTTTGCCGAGTGTTGATGCTCAAGCTCCCACTCATACTCTTCATGAATGATAGCGCATGTTGGTTGTGCAACACCAAATCCGTCAATGGGTTGTTCCTCATTTACAACAAGTGAAGAGTTTGAAATGGAAGAACACAAGACAACGTCATTTCGAGGAACACCCAAGTGCGAAGATAGAGGTCACAGACAAGAATGCATATGAGAAATCGAAGGACTCACAACCAAATCTACGTGAAAATTGAGTGAAGTGATGTTGGGAGAGTGTGAAGGAGGAACAAGTGTGTGAGTATGCTCTTGAGCATCACTTGGTAATGGTGGAGCTATTGAATGAGAGGAAGGCAGATAGTCAGTTGAGACGGTGTCTGCATCCACATGAGATTGTGCAAATCCATCAATGAATAATTTTGAGTGAGGCTTGATTTCAATATTTCTCTTGGGATGCGAATATTTCTTAATGAAATACTCGAATTGGTCCCAAAGATAAGAAAATTTCATGTCACTCCTCAGAGCTTGAAACTACAATTCATAGAAGCACTGTCGAACATCAATAACTGATCACGTGGAGCCCTCCATTGCTGTAATACTTTGTGTTCAAGATGGTCTAGATCAAAATGATAGAACGCATCTTCAATGAGATCATAGAAGTGCTCAAATGAGAGCATGGTGTCAGCAAGTAGGCTGAGAACTCAACAAAATGGAGATTCTCAAAGTGTGTATGCAAGCAACAACCCGACTTGTTGATCAGAAAACTCATCTTCCTCATAAATCATGGAAAGAAAGTTATGTAAGTGCTCAGGCTAGGCCACTTCGCCTTCACCCTCATATGTGTGAGTGACAAGAGATTGAAAAGCTTGCCCATGATGGAGTCATCTTCACAATTCGAAAAACACTATGGGGAAAGAAAAGTGCAAGAACCCATGAAAGATGTGCAAAGGTTCAAAACTAGATGAGAGGACACAACTTGTCATCAAGCCCTTCTTCTACCCTAGAAATGTTGACGGTGTTGGACCCACCAATTTGTCAAGGGAATCTCCCTAGTCAGAAGTCCCAATTAGACCTCGGACTGTTTGGTGTAGGTGTCCTAGTAGTGGGTCGTGTTGAAGCCCCGAAAATTGGGTCGACAACAAGGGGGATACCCACCCGGTCTGGACCTTGGTTGGCAGCTCCTTATCCGTTTGGTATAGCGGGTCCGACTAGGGATAATGGGACCAGTTTCCCAATCTGAGGGTGTGTGTGTGTATAGAGTTGAATGATGTTGATCTAAGAGTACTTAAAGCTAATTTAATTCATATTCTTAAACTAACTCTATGATATTGTAATCTAATGAGAAACAACACATCTAATCTACACTAACCTGGGGTGTATATCTTCTATTATGCGATATAGAGAGATTTCAAACAACAACTGGTAATAAAGATCATTCAGCTGTCATAAGAATAGAAATCAATTGAGATAAACCATTTTTCATAAGAAGTTAGGAAAAACAATTGTGAACAACATTTCGCATAATAAGTTATTCATATATCAGACATAAACAAATGACTCCACCGTACAAAAGTGCCAAATGGTAACTCATACATTCATGCAATAATATATAAACAACTGAAAACTGTATATCACTTAAAGAATATAAGCAAAAATGGCCAAGAGATAAAAGTGCCATTTATGACTAACCCTACTCACAAACTTGAAGCAAAAACAATTTATCTCTACTTGTTCTAACATCTACTAAGAGTAAAAAAGTGCAACATCAGTAGCAGACATCAAATGCAAACATTAATAAATCTCGATCCATCCATTCATCAAAACCTCCTCTGAGGGTGCAGAAGTGCTGTTTCCGAGGAACCAAGTTTTTGACAAATCTCTGGACCCTTCTCTAAATGCTGAAGAAGGGTTAAAATACTACTTCCTAATTCTAATAATAGTGTCTTTACAAAATTTAGGATACGGTTTTCAAATGACCGTCCTTTTTCTAATCTAATAAAAAGAAAAAACAAACTTCTAAAAATAAGGCTACTTCTGTACTTGGTCCTTAAAACTGCAAGTGTTCATCATGGACTTGAGAAGAGTCGGTTGGCTGACTTCTACGCTGAGTTGGGCTACGAAAATAGAATCTATGAGAGTTGGCACTACTTTTTCGGCCGCGCTTATGATGCATTTCACAGTCATCCATTGACTATGCGGCTTGACCAAGTATGCCCAGTAACACTCCCAATTTAACCTGTTCAATGCCTGGATCGCTTTTCCCTTTTCCTGCGCCTTCTGCTTCCATTCTGCTTCTAGTCGTAGTTTATTTGGTAGGTACCCCGGTGTGGTCTCCTCGATTAAGTTGGCCCTGTGTAAATTCTCATTTAATAGTCAATAAGAATGTTTGCCTGCGTGGCCGCTGTCTCTGCTGCTTGTTTCGCTTGCTTGATTTGATCATCCCATTTGTTAAAGAGAAATTCCTTATGATTCTCGTTTATTCTGGCTGCATTTGCTCTTTTCCCTTCCTCTCCATCCTGCCAAGCTAAGTATTTCGTCACTCGTCTGTCAATTTGAGCATAGTCACTTCGCAAGTCTGCCACTTGATTGGTGATTTTATCGCTCAGCTCGCAATAGTGACCCCACTATGATATCTTACGTCCCAACTCTTCCTGTTCCTGCAGAAGTTGCTCATTTAAGCCAATAGATTCTGAAACAAATTCGGCAAGCTTAGGCTCGTCTTTATGCATTTTTTGTAAAGTTTGCAACTGGTTTCCTTTTTCATCTAGACTTCTTTGATAGCTTATCTGCATCTGCTGAAAGTCTTCCTGTAATTTCTTGAGCTCTTTGGACGCTTCAATACTAGCATTGGCTTGTTGTAACTGTCGTTGTAGTAGTTGTATTTGATTTTCTTGTTCTTTCAACAGTTGTTGAACTTCCGATGCCTTGTCAATAGTTGCAGAAGCATATGCTCCTGCGATCTGAGACAACTTCGTGAGATTCTCTGTCGGGTTATTGTTGGGGTATTTCCATAAGACGTCTAAATGTTCAGCATCTTGTGACAGTGTATTTTCTAGTTTTCTTTTCTTCCTTTGTCTCCTTACAACTGCTTTATGTTGGGAAATATAGAATACATCCAGTGGAAGAATTTCTTCTACATTAAGTAGAAGCTCAGAAGGTGGAGCGATATGACTGTGCTCCGTTTCTGTGACACTGCTGACTATGGTCGAAATCATTTCTTGCATTACCTGTGTATTGTTCACAGGTGTTCTTGGGGCTTGCCCTTCAAGGCTGATCAGCTCGTTGAAGGTTTCCCATTCTTTGTCTAGTTCTGTTGTGACGAGTGGCACTTTAATGACGGGAGGGGGGACATTTCTTGGCAGGGAGGCGATAACTTGTTGTTACGACATTGCACTTTACTGAGCTGTATCTTTAGTTGTTTCTTCGCATTTTTCTTGGTCGCTTCCAGAATTTTTAGAATGTTCAGGCACTCCTTGGGCAATGTTAGATTTGGATCTGGAAGTGCTAGAGTTTCCATTGAGGCTGACGCTGGGAGTTGGTTCTCTGGCAGGCAGTCGTAGCTTCTCTAGAGGAACACTGGCTAACCTTCTTTCCCTGTATAACATGAATCTTTGGAGGTCATCTAGAGACAACTTTGACCAAGCTTCCCGCAAAATTTCCTGGAGTGAGCTTCTACTCTGAAACAAATCATCAAACAAATCTTTCTTTCCAACGAATACTTTTACTTTGACGTTCATTGTAAAATCATGGGCGACATTATTTGGGTCAAATGACCGAGCTGGGAATTTAAATAATTGTAGAGACATCACATTCTCCACTTCGGCGAAGGCGTGTCCTACATCGAACAATGAGAAGGCCCCACAAGCCACAGGAAACTGAGGCCATATGGCCTTCTTCTTGTCCTTTAGGTCTTTGGTCAAGCCACCTTCTGAGCAGGTCTGATAGGCAATTTCCTGAGCCAAAAGTTTATCGGGGATATATAGAGGTAGGACATGTGGAGGTACAGTGCTCCCAAACACTCTGATATAGGTGAACCATTCTTCCCTGAACCATCTTGCGATGGGGATGATGTCTAGCTGTGCTTCGGGTGAGCACCTCGGGGGTTCTTCATCATACATCATTCTATATAGGGGTAAGATAAGCCTGTGACAAATCTGATAGAAGTGTGGTGCGAACTGGGAATCCCATAACACTTTATGATAAACATGAATAGGTAACGGGTCCTGGGTAGTCCATTTCGAACCCATAGTGGGGAATTTAGACACATAAAAAATAGAATCCATAATATACGCAGACAGATAAAAAGGAGGATACACCCTTTGAGACAAGGATCTTTTAGACCGGTAATTCATAACAGCCGTGTATAGATTATCAGAAAATATCTTGGCCCAACCCATAATATCGGCATTTGTGGCAGTGTCTATGAGTGGTAGCCATTCAAACGAAAATTTATTGATATCCGACATCCCAAATAGTCTACAAAGCATGGCCACAGCAAAACAATACGGAGAGGTGAGGGAACCAGTGTTGTACATACCATTTTTGTCCTTTTTGAGCGGCTCCTCTTTTCTGGACCAATCTTTAGTGGTCTCTGCCAGGTTTGGGTTCTCTGTTGCAAATTTCTTGACAAATTGTGCATTGTAGGTCGTCTACGGTTCAGGAAGATGATACATAAGCTTTAAGTCTTGCGCGGCAAATGAACCTATGAGCCCATGTCCTTGAACCTTGAATTGTCTGTTGTTCAACTCTGAATTGTCAAGTATCCACTTGATCATATCTGTATATGGTAAAATTTTGGGTCTAGATGCTACTCGGTGAAGAAATGAACATGCTAGCTCCTCCAAGGATGCCTCGGAAGAGCGTTGTGATCCCGCAGCAGTATCAATCTTCATTACTCTAGGATTTTCTTCCTCCAGCAGCCTATACATGCTTTCCCATGTCGAAATTCCTACGTCCCTATTGCAAGTAGTGTCTATATACAAAGGCGCCAACTCCTTCGTTTTTTCCTTTGCCTCGGAGCCTTGAGCTTTATGTTTCTTTCCCATTTTCTCCTGCGTTCGGCTTTGAATCGTCTTAGCTCTTCGTTCCTGCAGATTACAAGCGAAGTGGAAATGACTGATTAAGGAAGGTGATGGGAGAGTTTTAAATGCAACAGATATATCAAATATGGCACTTTACGTGAAGTAATTCTTTACAAAAGCACGTGTCTTCATTTCATTTAATAACTGACAACTAATCCATTTACTATCATTAAAAGCGCATGATCTTGAGTCAGATTATGGTAAGTGGCTTTTCTCTGAATGACGTGCTTGAAGGATTCATGATTAAGTGATTCATGATTTGCTTACGTAACATCGAAGATCGTGCCATCGCAAATTGCAAGATCGTAGATTGCACCATTGCAGCGATCGCAACATCGCAGGTCGCAAAAGTTTAATGTTTGCCAAATATTGCCAGTTTATTTCTGCGATATGTGATCTTGCGATCGGCGTTATCGCAGATCGATAGATCTTGAAGTTTTTCCTTATGAGAATTACTTCGTTGCGATGCGACGTCATGCTTAACACGAGGGTCTTGCGCATACTGATGTTATAGAGGAATGAAGGCATTTCCTATCTTTTTTACAACGCAGTTTTAAAGATATTTCCCTCATCATAGACTTAGGTTAAAAAAATATTCAAAAGACCTCTCTAAGCTTACGATGGTAACCTTATTTTGAAGAAAGGAAAAACTTTCTTTTTTCTTAAAAATTTAACTAAGGGTCCCCCATTCATTTAGTATTTTGGACAACACTTAAATGAACAAGGGGGGGTTGTTGCTGGCCACAACAATTAGCGGTTCACTTGGGAGAACCAGTTATCTCTGATCTTCTATTGACGTTTTTCAAACTTCCGAAAACAAAAATTTTCTCAGAAAACTTAAACTTTATTATAGAAAGATAAAACATATTATACTTCAAACTGTCAATGACATTTTGTTTCAACCCCTTTCTATTTTAATTAGTTGTATCCTTACCTTGTCCTTGCATTTACATCAGCCATTACTTGGTCTTGAAATAAAAATTAAAATAAAGTCTTCCCTGTATAGCAGTCTTTTTAAATATGCTTCTTTGTCACAGGTAGAGCCTCTGCTGCCAGCAGGCGTCCATAGCCTCGACGGGGTTACCTATTACCCAGTAATGATCCTTTATCCTGATTAAGGTTATTTACAACTTTTTAGAGAAAAACCCATTTTGACACTTTTTCTTTCTTATTCTCTAAAGAACAATGTCTTGGTTTGGTGGCCAAATTATGACACAGTCATTCACTTGATTTACACTTTTGTTGAACAAGCTAGCTTGTGATGTGACCCCTTGTCTTTTGATTGCAACAATCTTGAGTCGTTGCCCTGTTTTGGTGGACAGTATTGGCAAAGTCAGCAAGTTATAATATCTATGATCATGATAAGTCGGCTCGTGATGAGACCTCTTATTCTTTGAGATATAGTGTTTTCTTGGATTGTTTCTCTGAATGTTGCGATTTCCTTTAGCAGGGAGGAAATCAATTTTTTCCTTAAGAAAGTTCTGGACGAAAATAATAGAGCTTCTTTGGAAATGGTTGTTTCTACAGAGAATCCTTATTTTGTTATTGATGCCTTTCATTGTACTGACATAAAACAATTCCTTCACTAAGATTTCTTTTTTCAAATTTTTTGGAGTTGAAACTAGTATCATATCTAGGTTAAAGTTCTATTGATAATAAAGATCAAGTTTGCAAAAAGATTTGTTGTTTATGGAAGCAGAAGTTCAAAATCTTGATAGAGAAAAGGTGACTTTAGTAACTGCCAAATGTTGTTAACCATAGCAAATTTTATTATGGAGAAAAATATTTAACGAAATGAGAGGTAGATATTCCCTAGGGTTATGTAGAGAATAGGGATAATCTCTTCCCTTATTTTGCCTACCAACTATTAAAAGTAAACCTAATAACCTAACTAAATTACTCCTACTCCTATCCTAACTATATACAAAAATTTAACTAGGTGAAATGATATTTCCAGTGGAGCCATCTTCTCATTTTTATTCCTACACGCATGTAACTTTCCAACATCAGTGTTAAGAACAAAAATTTTCTTGGACTGTTAATGTTGGATGTGGAATAAGAATGTGTAACTTCAGTTGGAATTCTGTCCGAAATTTCTTTCTCATGAAAATTTCTTTCCAACTGGATACCTATTGGATCATAAAAATGAGGATGAATTTCTGTTATGGATTGATGATCTCATAGTAGAGGAAGTTCTGAACTTCCTTGACACAGTTTAGCTTTCCAAAATGGTAGCTTGTCTTTTGAATGTGCTTTTATAAGGTGCTCAACATACCATAGTAATCTATCAAAAGTCTGAGAATTTAAAACACAATCTGATTTTGTACAAAATGAGTGCAAGTGAGAAAGAAATAAATGATTATATGTACAAATAATGTTACAACACAACTGGGATTGGCTTGGAATATTTTGTTGTTCACAAGAACTGGCCAGAGTTATGGGATCCAAGCAATTTTGAATTTTGTCTTGTGAATCAGAAGACAAGTTATGATTGTGAACAGGCATGGGGGGTTCTTCATGATATGAATCATAGATCGGGGTATTGTCTTGGATAGTAAAATCAGGTGAATGGTCTTTCGCTTTGAAATGAGGGTTGAATGATATGATTTCCGAATTAGAATATCTCTCATTATTTGAGTTTTGATGGGTTACTTGAGATAAATCAATAACATCATCGTTTTCAAAGTAACCATCATAAATGATTTTACAGGTTTCCCTAGATTTCTTTTTTTTGTCATATATTTTCAGACAAGGAAGGTCAAGTGGTTCTTGTTTGAAAATAATCAAAGGATGTTCTATAGCTATCTCTTTATCTTGAAAACCTAATGATGACTCGTTTGAATAATCCTCTGTGCTTTTTGAGATATCTTTAATATTGAGAGGGGAAAGTTATCATCACTAAAAACATCAGGATAAAGAGAAAAATGTGATTCTGAAACAATGCATTTGAGAATATCATCATGGAAAAATATTTGTTCATCAAATTCATTATAGACATCGGGCCTTAGATCATACCTTTGTGTACTGATACTTTTTGAAAGAAAAATAGTTTGTTGTTCTAACCTTGGCATCTACATTTGTTGACTTGCAACGATATTATCTGACCTTGTATCAAAGTCATCTTCTGGTTCCAAGGCAGGCTTTCCTCTAGCATCCTTGCTTTTGTCTTCTTGTATTAGAGCATGGATGACTCCTAGGCTTTGGGTAATTTCTTCATTATGAGCGATTTGTATATTCAAATTGGAATTCTCATTCATATTAGAAAGAAATGAGACAAAACTTGAACTAATTTCTGCTTGATCAGACATAGGAGGCAAGGAATGTTCAGCATAATCTAAAGATTCTTCATCTATGAGTTCACTTTCAAGATCGTACTTTAGACAATTAAGATGAAATCGCATATTAAAATCCCTAACAGATTCATCTTGTTTCCGTAGATAATCAATTTCGTCATATACCTGGTCATAGTCATAACAATGAAATTAAAAAATGAAAGTCTTGATGAATTGGTCCCAGCTGTGAATTGATGCAACAGGGAGGGTTCTGCACCATTTTCTAGCTTCCGCCGTGAATGTAAGAGTAAACATTCTGCATAAAACGCCTTCATAAATTCTTTGAACATCATAACTTAAAACTCTTTGAATAAATTGAAGAGCATGATTAAAAGCAGAAGAATTATTCTTACCATTGAATTTTACCTGAGACAAGAGTCTTACCACTTTAGGTGGAGTGTTGGAAAAGGTAGGAACATGGATGCAACTCCAAATGGGAAGTTTGTGAGCAGCCATCCAGATTCAAATGTTACAATTGAAAATCATTCCAACAGACACTATGTTCAGGCCCTCCTTCTAGCGCCAAATATTTTGAAGCCCCGAAAATCGGGTCGACAACAAGGGGGACCCCGGTCCGGACCTTGGTTGGCAGCTCTTTATCTGTTTGGTATAGCGGGTCCAATTGGGGATAATGGGACCAGTTTCCCAATCTAAGGGTGTGTGTGTGTGTGTGTATAGTTGGATGAAGCTGATCTAAGAGTACTTTAAAGCTAATTTAATTTAGATTCTTAAACTAACTCTATGCTATTGTAATCTAATGAGAAACAACACATCTAATCTACGCTAACCCGGGGTGTATATATTTTATTATGTGATCTAGAGAGATTTCAAACAACAACTGGTAATAAAGATCATTTAGCTATCATAAGAATAGAAATCAATTAAGATAAACCACTTTGCATAAGAAGTTAGGCAAAACAGTTGTGAACAACATATCGCATAATAAGTTATTCATATATCAGACATAAATAAATGACTCCATCATACAGAAGTGCCAAATGGTAACTCACACATTCATGCAATAACATATAAACAACTGAAAACTGTAAATCACTTTAAGAATATAAGCAGAAATGGCCAAGAGATAAAAGTACCATTTATGACTAATCCTACTCATAAACTTCAAGGAAAAATGATTTATCTCTACTTGTTCTAACATCTACTAAGAGTACAAAAGTGCAACATCAGTAGCAGACATCAAATGCAAACATTAATAAATCTCGATCCATCCATTCATCAAAACCTCCTCTGAGGGTGCAGAAGTGCATGTTCCGAGGACAAGTTTTTTGACAAATCTCTGGACCCTTCTCTAAATGCATGAGAAGGGTTAAAATACTACTTCCTAATTCTAATAATAGTGTCTTTACAAAATTTAGGATGTGGTTTTCAAATGATCATCCTTTTTCTAATCTAATAAAAAGAAAAAAGAAAATTCTAAAATAAGGCTACTTCTAAACATGGTCTTTAAAGATGCAAGTCTTCATCATGGGCTTGAGAAGAGTCGGCTGGCTGACTTCTGCGCTGAGCTGGGCTGCGAAAACAGAATCTATGAGAGCTGGCACTACTTTTTCGGACACGTTTATGATGCATTTCACAGTCATCCATTGACTATGCGGCTTGACCAAGTAGTCCCAGTAACATTCCCAATTTAACCTATTCAATGCCTGGATCGCTTTTCCCTTTTCCTGCGCCTTTTGCTTCCAGTCGTAGTTTATTTGGTAGGTACCCCGAGGTGGTCTCTTCGATTAAGTTGTCCCTCTGTAAATTCTCATTTACACAGTCGATAAGAATGTTTTCTTGCGTGGCCGCTGTCTCCGCTGCTTGTTCCGCCTGGCTGATTTGATCATCCCATTTATTAAAGAGAAATTCTTTATGATTCTCATTTATTCTAGGTGCATTTTCTCTTTTCCCTTCATCTTCATCCTGCCAAGCTAAGTATTCCGTCACTCGTTTGTCATTCTGATCATAGTCACTTCGCAAGTCCACCACTTGATTGGTGATTTTATCGCTCAGCGCGCAATAGTGACTCCACTGTGATATCTTACATCCCAACTCTTCCTGTTGCTGCACAAGTTTCTCATTTAAGTCAATAGATTCTGAAATAAATTCTACAAACTTAGGCTCATCTTTATGCATTTCTTGTAAAGTTTGCAATTGCTTTCCTTTCTCGTCTAGACTTCTTTGATAGCCTATCTGCATCTGTTGAAAGTCTTCCTGCAACTTCTCGAGTTGTTTGGAAGCTTCAATATTAGCATTGGTTTGCTGCAACTGTCGTTGTAGTAGCTGTATTTGATCTTCTTGTTCTTTCAACAGTTGCTGAACTTTCGATGCCTTGTCAATAGTTGCAGAAGCATATGCTCCTGCGATCTGAGACAACTTAGTGAGATTTTCGGTTGGGTTATTGTTGGGGTCTTTCCATAAGACATCCAAATGTTCAGCATCTTGTGATAGTGTATTTTCTTGTTTTCTTTTCTTCCTCTGTCTCCTTACAACTGCTTTATGTTGGGGACTATAGAGTACATCCAGTGGGGGAATTTCTTCTACATTAAGTAGAAGCTCAGAAGGTGGAGCGATAGGACTGTGCTCCGTTTCTGTGACACTGATGACTATGGTCGAAACCACTTCTTGCGCTACCTGTGTATTGTTCGCTAGTGTTCTTGGGGCTTGCCCTTCAAGATTGATCAGCTCATTGAAGGTTTCCCATTCTTTGTCTAGTTCTGTTGTGACGAGTGGCGCTTTAATGATGGGAGGGGGGACATCTCTTGGCGGGAAGGCGATAACTTGTTGTTGCGACATTCCACTTGACTGAGTTGTATCTTTAGCTGTTTCTTCGTTTTTTTTCTTGGTCACTTCCAGACCCTTTAGAATGTTCAGGCACTCCTTGCACAGTGTTAGATTTAGATCTAGAAGTGCTAGAGTTTCCACCGAGGCTAACGCTTGGAGTTGGTTCTTTGGCAGGCAGTCGCAATTTCTCTAGAGGAACACTAGCCAGCCTTCTTTCCCTGTATAACATGAATATTTGGAGGTCATCTAGAGACAACTTTGACCGAGCTTCCTGCAAAATTTCCTGGAGTGAGCTTCTACTCTGAAACAAATCATCAAACAAATCTTTCTTTCCAACGAATACTTTTATTTTGACGTTTGTTGTGAAATCTTGGGCAACATTATTTGGGTCAAATGGCCTTGCTGGGAATTTAAATAATTGTAGACACGTCACATTCTCCACTTCGGTGAAAGCGTGTCCTACATCGAACAATGAGAAGGCCCCACAAGCTACAAGAAACTGAGGCCATATGGCCTTCTTTGTCTTTTAGGTCTTTGGTCAAGCCGCCTTCTGAACAGGTTTGATATGCAATTTCCCGAGCCAAAAGTTTATCGAGGATATATAGAGGTAGGACATGTGGAGGTACAGTGCTTCCAAACACTCTAATATAGGTGAACCATTCTTCCCCGAACCATCTTGCGATGGGGATGATGTCTATCTGTGCCTCAGGTGAGCACCTCGGGGGGTCTTCATCATACATCATTCTATACAAGGGTAAGATAAGCCCGTGACAAATCTGGTAGAAGTGTGGGATGAACTGGGAATCCCATAACATCTTATGATAAACATGGATAGGTAATGGGTCCTGGGTAGTCCATTTCCAACCCATAGTGGGAAATTTAGACACATAACAAATAGAATCCATAACATATGCAGACAGATAAAAAGGAGGATAGATCCTTTGAGACAAGGATCTTTTAGACCGGTAATTAATAATAGCCGTGTATAGATTATCAGAAAAGATCTTGGCCCAATCCATAATATCGACATTTGTGGCAGCATCTATTAATGTTAGCCATTCAGACAAAAATTTATTGATATCCGACATCCCAAATAATCTACAAAGCATGGCCGCAGCAAAACAATACGGAGAGGTGAGGGAACCAGTGCTGTACATACTGTTTTTGTCCTTTTTGAGCGGCTCCTCTTTATGGTCCAATCTTTGGTGGTCTCTGCTAGGTTTGGGTTCTCTGCCGCAAATTTCTTGATGAATTGTGCGTTGTAAGTCGCCTGCGGTTCAGGAAGATGATACATAAGCTTTAAATCTTGCGTGGCGAATGACCCGATGAGCCCATGTCCTTGAACCTTGAATTGTCTATTGTTCAACTCTGCATTTTCAAGTATCCACTTGATCATATCCGTGTATGGTAGAATTTTGGGACTTGCTACTATCCGGTGAAGAAATGAACATGCTAGCTCCTCTAAGGATGCCTCGGAAGAGCGTTGTGAGCCCGCGACAATATCAACCTTCATTACTCTAGGATTTTCTTCCTCCAGCAGCTTGTACATGCTTTCCCATGTAGATATCCCTGCGTCTCTGTTGCAGGCAGTGTCTGTATACAAAGGCGCCATCTCTTTCGTCTTTTCCTTCACCTCAGAGCCTTGAGCTTTATTTTTCTTTCCCATTTGCTCCTGCGTTTGGCCTTGAATCATCTTAGCTCTTCGTTCCTGCAGATTACAAGTGAAGTGGAAATGACTGATTAAGAAAGGTGATGGGAGAGTTTTAAATGCAACAGATATATCAAATATGCCACTTTACGTGAATTAATTCTTTACAAAAGCACGCGTCTTCATTTCATTTAATAACTGACAACTAATTCATTTACTATCATTAAAAGCGCATGATCTTGAGTCAGATTATGGTAAGTGGCTCTTCTTTGAATGGCGTGCTCGAAGGATTCGTGATTAAGTGATTTATGATTTGCTTACGTAACATCACAGATCGCGCCATCGGAAATCGCAAGATCGCAGATTGCACCATCGCAGCGATCGCAACATCGCAGGTCGCAGAAGTTTGATGTTTACCAAATCTTTCCAGTTCATTTCTGCGATATGCGATCTTGCGATCAGTGTTATCGCAGATCGGTAAATCTTGAAGTTTTTTCCTTATGAGTATTACTTTATTGCGATGCGATGTTATGCTTAACACGAGGGTCTTGCGGATACTGATTTTATAGAGAAATGGAGGCATTCCCTATCTTTTTTGCAACGCGGTTTTAAAGATATTTCCCTTTATTGTAGACTTAGGTTAAAAATATTCAAAAGACCTTTCTAAGCTTACGATGGTAACCTTATTTTGAAGAAAGGAAAAACTTGTTTTTTTTCTTAAAAATTTAACTAAGGGTCCCCATTCATTTAGTATTTTGGACAACACTTAAATGAACAAGGGGGGGTTGTTGCTGGCCACAACAGGACAATCTATAAGCTGGAATCAGATGGAATGGAGTCAGGGGGTGAAGGGAAATCAAGAATCCTTCATCATATTGACAGAGGGAAAGTGAATGATTATGACCAAGAAGCAATTAAGAATTTCTTAGCATTTAATCAATATGAAAGAACCAGGGGAAACAGGAGCAGTTAAGAATTCCTGTTTATGCTAATTCTGAAGAAAACATTAATAATAACAGAGACTGAACACAGAGTGCAAACAAGCAAATTCTAGGTTATTCTTTTTCTCTGTTATTCAGATCATGAGACATATATGATATAGTAAACACAAAAAACAATAAAACATAAGTTAGAAGATACTTATTGATCCATGAAATGATTCAAGAATTCTGTATCATGATCCTCAACACAAATTTCACATCCAGAGAGTCCAGGGACACTTGTCTCCAATAGTTTTTGTATTCAGAAGGTCTTCAGAGTTACAGAGGAGTCTAAGAAATATATCACCAACACTGAATACTTCACTTGGGGAGGTATTTATACAAAGATGTTACAAAATATCTGAATGAGATAATATCTAGCAATAACTCCTTCTACCAACTCAAGAGGAGAAAATAAATGATCTCGAAAACAGGGAGAAATAAATGAAGAAGTAACTGCTGTTGTGCTGGTTGCTTTAGCTGGTGAGATAAGTTGACTTTAGGCCCAGTGATTCAGCTGGTAGTTGTCTATAATGAAATTCCTCGCTATTGTCTCGGCCTCCTCGGCTGTATTTGATTTTGTTTTAATATGTTGTTGCTCCACGTGATTCTCGTCCCTTCCTGTTTTCTCCTTTATGGAATATGATACAAACTTTCAATTTTCCAAAGACACGCCTATAGAATTTCCAACATGCTTTGCCACCAGTGCTCCTCTGGTAATTGGTGCCTTTGCAGTTTTCTTAAAGTCTCATCAGCGTCTATGTAACTGTAGAAGTTAGGCTGAACTGTCAAAAGACGTTTAACTTCATGTTCAATATAAAACAGATTTTCCAAGTTGTCATAGAGACTTTGTCCATATGGGAGTGCTTTCTTTGCTGAAGTACTTGATGATGTATTAATTTGATCAGCAACATATGAATTTAACCTATGAGCATAATCATCATCTTTCATCAATCTATGGTTATTGGTTAATAGACTGGGCAGACCTTTTTCCTGCAAAACTGTGAACCTATCTGTGAAAGCATTTATCTCCACTCACATGTCCTGGCACTTCCTCTCCAAGTTTTGCATTAGGGTTCTCATGGTCAAAACTCTTTTGACCGTTAAAATGGTGCCTGTCTTGTCTCTGATGTCCAGTGCTGCTAGTTCTTCACTGGTCTTGGTATTCAAAAAATGTACTAGCCTGTTGGCCTGTTCGGGCATATGTCCTAATAAAGCTCTAGCCTTTTGAATTTCTACTTGGGCTATTGCTATCAAGTCAATCTGTCATGAATAGTCTGAATAGATCTCCATACATCAGTAAGGGATTTACCAATGTTGGCCCACAAATTTTTTTTATTTCTGCCAGAGGTTTATGTAGGGAGAGATCCTTTTCTAAGGCTCTTAATTTGTTCTCTAATGATTTTACCTCTCTTGCTTTTCCAGCTACAGTCATTTTGGACTTATCATAGCTTATTTCTAACTTTGCCAATTTCTCTTTGGTCACTTTCAACTCTGACACTTATAGTTTTAATTCCTCCATTGCTTTTATTAATTCCTCTGTTGTCATGCTGGTACTGCTACCTGCTGTTGTTGGGGCAACTCTAGGAGGCATTGTTGTTATACCTATAGGAGTGGCTTTTGAGAGTGTTGGAGTTATTTCAGGTGGTTGGGAGGTGGATTCTCCCTAATTTTCTTGTAACACTTTCTCCAATGCTTGCTCTGTCTCACTTAATCTTTGATTCATCCTCATCAGCAAGTCCATCATGTCCTCCTCTTCTTTTTGCTGCACAACTTCTGTGGTTTGTGGATGCATAGTAATAGGTAGTTTTAATTGCTTCCTGAGGGCTGCAATGTCTTCTTCCTTCTTTTTTATTAATGCCTTTATGCCTTTGGCATCTTTGGGATCATGTCCCAGCTCAATAATAATCTCCTCCAAGGACTTGATTCTATTATCCTTGGCTAAAGAGGAAGCCTTCTCTAAATCCAATTGGGCAGAGGTATTATTTAATGAATTCTACAATTTGTGAGCCAATAATGCTTTATCTACCAATGTGGAGTAGACCATTTCTCCAGTTTGCTTATGCAACTCAATCTGGTCCATTGGATGAATGTCTTTAGCTAACACTTCTAGATTGGTCCTGATGTAATCAACAGCTGACTGTGGCTGCTGCATTTTGGGCTTAAAGTGACTAAGGATCATTTTTCATTCTTGAATGTCATATGCTTCCATTAACCTTTGTTGATTTGTGGGAGCCATTTTCAGCAAGTGATTATAAATTTGAATTCTTATTGGCTCATTCTTTGCCTTTATTTGAGTAAATGTTCTCTTAATGTCAGAATCTTGCTTGCTTTTGGCCTGGTGGATGAGAATTCCACTTTATGTTGTCTTTCAATCTCCTGCCTATGTGAATTGGCCGATGTTTCTATGACCAGGGATGCATCCTGGCTAACTATTCTTTCTCCCCTTAAACTGTCTGTGGTCTCCTCAATAAACTCCTCCTCTGATAGGTGGTTTAATCTTTGCCTTTTGTCCTCTGGTTTCTCTGCAGAACCATTGATCGGTGTGTCTTCTTGCTTATCCCTTTTCTTGCCTCTTTCCTCATTTAGAGGAGTTTGTACTGTAGGTATTTCAGATGCCTTTGTCTGTGCTGAAGGGACTTGCCCTTGGCCCTGTTCCTTTGATGTAGCTGGCTGGTCTGTCATCATTTCCTGCTCTGTGTCTATTACCTCCTTGCCCTTTGCTGACCCTATGGTGGCTTTTTGTGTGGGCTGCTGAGAAGTCCCGGCAAAGGATGTATCACCTCCTATGTGTTGTGGCAGTTTGAAGGATACCTGTCCAAAAGGGTCCAGGTCAAGCATTTTATCAATCTCTTTCATAGCCTTTTCCATTTTTTCTTCCTCAGTAATTTCTTGTATCAATGTACCCTCTACCCACTCATCTTGATTGGCAAATTGCTCTATTTCAGGGAGACTAGAATGTTTATAGGCTGATAGCTTGTATTTCGCTCTCATATCACTTATGAAATCATTAGGGTCATAGGGTACCCACCAAAATCTCTTCTTTAATTTGAGTTCTTCTCCCAATATTTTATCAGCATCTGCCCAGGCTTCCTTCTTGTTAATGATCAAAGGGCCTAACTGATTTTTTATTTTCAGCTGGGCCTTTTCCTTTGTACTATGGAGGTGAGTTAAATATGCATTGGTAAGTTGCCTGAAATACTCTAGTGCAAACAGCCTCATAGGCACATATTTAGGCAGCTTGTAAGGACACAGCTCACAGCCATATATTTTGATTTCAGTGTGATTTTGGTAGAGGTACCAGTCACCTATTCTGTAGTTTTTGGACAGCTATAAAATCTTCTGCATATCAACAGAAAGTCTAGGAGGAGGAGTTTTCATTAATAGAGAGGAGACCGGATATATAAACAAGTTAATGAATTCATAGTAGGTATAAGGAGAGTCAGAAACATGGTGGAAGACTGAGGTCCAAAATATGATAGACCTTCTTTCTCCTTTGGAATCCAATTTTCTGATAAGAAACTGAAAATTGTCTATTTGATAGTATAAGAACAGATGATATATGTAAGAGGTATACTTGAAGACTCCTTCTCTCTCTAGACTCATGAATTGCTTATGTATCTTATTGGTTATGAAAGTGGCATAATCATATTTGACAGCAGGGGGCTATCCTGGAGTAAATATGGACAACACAACTAATGTGGTCTTATCAACATACTCACTTGTCTTAAATCCCAGGATATAGGATATCATATCAATAATGAATTTTCCAGCTTCATTGAACCAGACATGGACATAGGGAGGTGGCTCTTTGGGCTGGAAATCTGGTCTCATAAATGTTTGAGCAATCCGGGTTAACTCTGAATTGGGCAGTTTGGGGCCCTCCTCAAGCAAGAACCCCATAGAAAGAGGAGCCAGAAGCTAAGTGGGTTTTAAGTGTAATATTTCATTTATGGACTCATGAGTAATGTAAAAGAGGACAGCTCCAGATGGAGTCATAACTGCTCTTTGAGTAGGTTCATAATTGGCATAGCGTAGGTGAATAATATCTGGGAAAATATTGGCAAAGGGGAGGTAGTATATGGGTAAATTGGATTCCCATATTCCATAGACATCAACATTGTTCCGATAACTATTCCTAATCGCACAAACTGCTTGAAGATGGTTTTTATCACCCATTAAGTCTTGAATCTGAAAATCCCTGTCAGCCAAGGGTAACCACTCCAATTCTTTATGTGGTGCATTGAGGGACACAACATTGAGGGCCACGGGCATGGGGGCTTTCATGTTTGCTCACTGTGCTTTTAGCTGTGGAAGTCGGGTTTTTGTGGGGAAAACGGGCAAAATGGGAGTTTTGGCAAATTTCAGCAGGCTAGCAGACTGTTATGTTATTGAATTTGGCTCTCACAGGTATAGTTTTACAGAGAAAAACCAAAACACAAATTTAGAAGGTGGAATAGGGTAAATACCTGTGTTTTCGGATGTGTACGAGAGTAATTTGCAGATTGGACGATGAATTGTAGAGGGGGATGCCGGATTATGCTGGCCGGGTGGCGGACTGAAGCTTCTGTAGTTTTCTGGATGTAATTTGCATGCACAGTCTCAGGAAGCAAACAAATGAAAATGAACGAAAATGATGGTTTTTACGAGATTTTTAACAAAAATTTGGGTTCGCGGGCTTTTGACGCTTTTTTCGGATGACGTCAGCATGACGTGATGTTTTGTTGTGACGTGGGGTACGAAGGTGATGTGGTGATGACGTGGCAGATGAGGTGGCAGATGACGTGGCAGATGACATCATCGAGGGGGTCAGCGGAGGGCGGTAAGTGGTATTGGCCCACACCGCTTTATCAGCTTAGGTGGTATCGGAGGAGAGGCAGCGAACATGCTGGGAGGGCGCCGCGTGCCCTTGGTACGGCGGGAATACCGCCAGCTCCCCGGACGGTAAAGTGCAGGTGTTGGAGGGCTTCCGATATTGATCTGGGCCATTGGATGGGGATGCCCAGATCCAACAGTTGGCGGTAAATAGAGTTGGCGGAGGGCTACGGCGTGGGGAGCAACATAATAACCATTGATTTTTAACATATCGGGGACTCTTTGATTGGTTATCGGTGCGCTTAAAGAGTTAATTAACTAGATATTAATTAAACTTGGCATATGTGCGCGAGGGGAGGGTTTAATATAGTTATTGATTGACCCAGGTGGTTAATCAATTCTGAGGTCGCTGATAGGGTTATTCACAGGTTCCGGATAAGCCTTGAATCCCCTTTGATATAGTGTTATGGTTATAGATTAATCAAGGGTGGGATATTAAAATTTTTGGGGTTTTTCATATATTTACATAGTATGGGCATGAGGGAGAAATATAGGGGTTTATATAATATGGTTAGTAATTAATATGGGTTTATGGAGGGTAGGCACTAAGTTACTAAGTGTGATAACTTAGGCTGAGGGGAGAAAAGAATTTTTACACAAGAAATGTGGTTTCTTTTTTCAAAGAAAGAATGTTACATTTCTTAGGTTTTTCATGAAATGGAGTGTTTTTAAGAGTATTGAGAAGATCTCAATAACCTTGGGGGGAGGTTAGTAAGTGTTTTTTGGGAGAATAGTGAGGGGAAATTAGACATGCTTCATTTGATCTATCGCCACATAGTTGCCATGGTATTTATGGTAGTAATAAGATGAATCACCTTTGACAGACAAAATTACTCATAAGCCTGCTTCTGCAACGCCAAAACTGCCTACCCAGCCTATTATACCTAACATTTTTTCTTCCTTTTTCCTTGCGTGCATTTAAACTAGCAAACCCTTACTCTCTTCTTTTCTTTCAAGTGCCATCCTATCTAACTCTGCCCTTATTTCTTCCAAGGGCTCAGATTTCGCTGTTGAGCACCTTTGCTTCTCTACCTAGCTATTCACCTGCCAAGCTTGAACTGTTTGGACAACTTTTATTCTCTATCTCTAAAAAAAGAAATTTAAACATGAATTTGGCCAAGATTAAGCTGTTTGGCCATCCATCGACTGTGGCAAGAGTCAACTAACTGCACACAATGAAATTATTTGCAAAATAGAATAGTAGTGGCATGTTGGACTAGCACACTTTTCTGGTCTCCTTTATTGGGGTTTATTTCTTTTCTTTTTGACCATTTCATTCTTTTTTCCCTTTGATTTTCTTTTAGGGCATACCCTCTTCTCAATTTTTAACCTTTTGATTTCTCGGGAATATGGAACACCGTTGCAACCAACCAAAGGGTTGAACATGTTAGATCTTATCAATGTCAATCATGAAAAATGGCACCTATTGGTATAGGAACCTAACAGTGGCTCCACTTGGGGATGGATTTTCTTAATGAAAAGTCAAGAACAACAGGTCAGATTGCCTTATGTACAACTCTTACTGCATTCTGAAATTTTTTCTTTGTTGTAAATGAACAAACTGTACAGAGGACCAAGTAAAATATGCACATCTCTCATGAGCTGACCCAAACAATTACACCTCTGTTTTTTTTTTGAAATCTGCTTCTACTAGTTGTTTTATTATACTTATAACATCTATAGTTGTGAAGCTTAGGGCCTTCACTTCAGGCTTTAACTTCAAGAAACTTGCTGTCCAATTCAAGCCTAGACATTTTTAAATATAGAATATGTACAGGTTGAGACAAAAATATCTCAGACAGCCGGATCAAAATAGTGCTCGAGCATCTTGCCATTAACTGGCCCTCCTTCTGCTTCTGCACCCTCCAAGCTTTTTAAAAAATAAGTGTTGTTTCCTTATACAGCTTGGATGACAAAAGGTCCTCTCCACAAGAAGTTAAACTTCCCATGTTTTCCTTTATCTTCTCTCCTGGAGTCCCACTTCAAAGCCTTATCTCCAATGTAGGAATCCTCTGCCTTAGTCCTTTTATCAAATATCTTCTTGAGCTTTTCTTGTAGCACTTGAGATCTCTGATATACTTCTTCTCTAGTCTACCGTAAATGAATAGTCTGATTTATCCTTCTCTAAATGTCATTAGGTTCTACCTGTACTTCTTGTATCAACTTCACGACAGGGACTCCCAAAGATGAAGGGAATATAGCCTCCATACCATAAACTAGCTCATAGGGGCTTGTTCCAATGGATCTCTTTGTAGTCAATCTGTCTGCCCATAGTGCATTGATAAGCTTTTTATGCCAGTTTTCCTTGTTTTCTTCCAATACTTTCTTGATGATATTGATCAAGATTTTATTGGATGACTTAGCTAGACTATTGCCTTGAGGGTAATAGGCTGTGGAATGGCCTAAGGTAATGTGGTACTTGTGACAGAAATTGATCATTCTCTTAGATTTGAAAGCAGTGTCATTATCTGTTATAATCTTTTCAGGACAGCCAAACCTGGACAGGATGTTGGTTTCTAGGAATTGCATGATCACTGAATCATTGGGTTGCCTACAAGGGATGGCCTCTATCCACTTGGTGAAGTAATCAGTGGTAGTAAGGATCCACTTGTGTTGGCCAAAGGATGGAGGGTGGATTTCCCCAATGAAGTCTAAACCCCATTGTTGAAATGGTCTTTCAGTGGAAATTGGCTTGAGGGGTAAAGGTAGAAGCTTCTTCTTGCCTTCAAAGATTTGACATTTATGGCAAGAAGTTACAAACTTTTTTACATCAGCAAATAGAATGGGCCAATAAAATCCAGCCCTTAGGATTTTATCAGCAGTTTATTTCCAATACAAATGTCCACCATAATCCCCTGCATGAAATTCTTTCAGCACTCTGTTAGTTTCATCCTCTGTTAAGCAATTGAGAAGAATGCCTTCATGATTTTTCCAAAACAAAGCATTATCTGAAATACATAATTTGGAAGCTTTCATTTTCAGAAATCTTTTCTTAGTTCTGGATAACCCTGGAGGAGCTTGCAGGTTTAGCAATACATAAATTATATCAGCATACCAAGGTGATTGTAGAAAGGCTTGATTGATCTGTGTAGTCGCCATCTCCTATTCATTATCCAGTTCATTGATATCAAGGGCTTGAAAGTTGGTTTCAGTCATAAGTTTAGCTAATCCTTGTCCCTTATCAGCTTTGTTGGTTTTATTTCCATGTCATATTCCAGAATGTTGGCTATCCACTTGCCACATTTGCCTTGGATTCCTTCCTGAGTTAGGATATCTTTGACAACAGTATTTGGCACATAGGCTATTACATGAGAGTATAAGATATAAACTCTGAAGTCTTTAATAGCTTTTACAAGGGCATAAGCCTGTTTTTCCATGATTTGATATTTTAAAGGTGCATCCCTCAGTGCTTTGCTAAAGAAGGCTATGGGTTTTTCATGTTCGTGGTCATCTTTTTGCAACAAAATAGCCGCAATGGTATGTTTTGATGCAAATGAGAAGATTATGAAGTCTCTGTCAAATTTCGGGCTTGTAAGGACTGGTGTTCTAGTCAAATCCATTTTGATTTCTTCAAATGCTTGTTTGGCCTCTACTGTCCACTTGACATTGGAATCCTTCTTTAACATGTTATTTAACAGTCTGATTAATTTAGCTAGATTGGGTATAAACCTCCTCAAAAAGTTGATCTTCCCTAGGAAAGCTTGAAGTTCTTTGATATTTCTAGGGTGAGGAACTTGCAGAATGGCCTGTATTCTGTCAGGATCAATTCTTATGCCATCTTTTGAGATCATGTGGCCTAACAGTTTGCCCTCTTCTAGGCCAAATAAGGACTTCTTTGGATTTAGTGATACACCATATTTTCTACAGATTAAAAACACCTGTCTGAGATGATCTAGGTGTTCTTGATTTGATTTGGAAAATGCAGTGAGATCATCTAGGTATATGACTAGGAAATCATGAATTTTTTTAGCAAAATCTATGTCCATTGCATGTTGGAAGGTTGCCCCTGCATTCTTGAGTCCAAATGACATTTTCACATATTTGAAAGTTCCCCAAGGTGTTGTAAATGCAGTCTTATCTTGATCATTAGGGTGAACAAAAATCTGGTTGAACCCTGAAAATCTGTCCAACAGTGAAATCCTAGAGGCACCTACTACCCTTTGTAAAATGTGGTCCATTTTGGGTAAGGGGTAGTGGTCTTTTAAAGAGACTTTATTTAGATTCCTCAAATCAACACAGAGCCTGATCTCAACTGTTTTCTTCCTAGTTGGCACTAAATTAGAGACCCATTCAGAAAATCTAATGGGTGCAATTATCCCAGCATCATACATTCTCTTGACTTCTTTCTCGATTAGAGGGGGAAGTACCGGGTTGACCCTTCTTAGTTTTTTCTTGAAAGGTTTTTTATTTTCTTTGAGGGGTATTGTATGTTGGATGACAGAAGTATCATAGGACTTGAGATCTTCATAATTCCATGCAAAAACATCCTAAAATTCCTTGAACAGTTCAACATATTTAAACTTTTGGTCAGGAGGAAAAGTTTTGGACAGTTTTATCATTTTAGGATTCTGTTTGGTTCCCATGTTACAGTCCTCAATTTATGCATTTAGAGGCTGCATTTTGTGCTTCCTTGAGATATCATTAGAATAAAAAATGTCTTCCAGAGGAGTTAATCATGTGGGCAAATAATTGTCCTTTAAATTAATGACCTCAGATTCTCCTTCAATAGCTTCATCAAAGTCTATTTCCTTAATCTCTTGCAATTCTTTGCTGGTAAATCTTGTTGGATATAGCATTTGAGTTGTTGTTTCAGTTGAAATGTGTGTTTCAATTTTGTCCATTTGATCAACCTCACCAACAGTGCCAGTGTCTATATATGTGTTGGAAAATTCTTCTTTTAAGGTCAGGAACTTGTTTATCTGAGTGTCATTGTCAAACACCTGCCAGTTTTTTACATTATCAGGTACAGGTGGCTTACGTTTAATATCAGCTGTAAAATGATGATTAGGCTCAAATGGCAGTTTACAAGTACTGGCAAATGTTGCCAAACTGTGAGCATGCAAGTTGTGTTTCCTAGGGATTTTAGCTAGCTGTGTTTCTAAGAAGGTGTTGAAGCCCCGAAAATCAGGTCAACAACAAGGGGGATACCCACCCGGTCCGGACCTTGGTTGGAAGCTCCTTATCCGTTTGGTATAGCGGGTCCGACTGGGGATAATGGGACCATTTTCCCAATCTAAGGGTGTATGTGTGTGCAGAGTTGGATGATGCTGATCTAAGAGTACTTAAAGCTAATTTAATTCAAGCTTTTAAACTAACTCTATACTATTGTAATCTAACGAGAAACAACACATCTAATCTATGCTAACCCGGGGTGTATTTCTTCTATTATGCGATCTAAAGAGATTTCAAACAATAACTGGTAATAAAGATCATTCAGCTATTATAAGAATAGAAATCAATTAAGATAAACTAATTTGCATAAGAAGTTAGGCAAAACAGTTGTGAATAGCATATCGCATAATAAGTTATTCATATATCAGACATAAATAAATGGCTCCACCGTATAGAAGTCCCAATAGTAACTCATACATTCATGCAATAACATATAAACAACTGAAAACTGTATATCACTTTAAGAATATAAGCAGAAATGGGCAAGAGATAAAAGTACCATTTATGACTAATCCTACTCATAAGCTTCAAGCAAAAACGATTTATCTCTACTTGTTCTAACATCTACTAAGAGTACAAAAGTGCAACATCAGTAGTAGACATCAAATGCAAACATTAATAAATATCGATCCATCCATTCATCAAAACCTCCTCTGAGGGTGCAGAAGTGCATGTTCCGAGGACAAGTTTTTGACCAATTTCTGGACCCTTCTCTAAATGCCTGAGAAGGGTTTAAATACTTCTAGCTAATTAACTTAATTGCATAAATTTAGGATATGGTTTTTAAATGACCGCCCTTCTGATAAAGCAAAACTATTTCTAAAAATTGAATCTAATTCTAAACTATTTTTGTATTTTCTCCTTAGTGCTACAAGCATGCAACATTCCACTGGGAAGAGTCGGCTGGTCACCTTCCGCTTTTCGTTTGAGCTATAAAAATAGAAATAACAAGCGCTGGCACCACTTTCTGGTAAACTAGAAGATATTTTCGAGAATTCTTTCTCTGGCTGGGTGTATTCACTGCGTGTATACTTGGTAATAACTCAAATTTCTCTCAAATTGATTCTGCTTTTGCTATTTCGGTTTCCGGCCTTGCGAATGACTGAATAAGTTAGGGACTTTACTCTTTGAACAATTTTCAGCATCGAAAACTGCCTCCGTTCTTTGTTCCGGGCTTTTCTGGTGCATAAGCTTCAGGGTTTTTTGTAAACATGTTGCTTTTGTGCGCCTTTGACCCTGAGCTTTAGATGGCCTATTGACATCAGCATCTGTTGAGTGACACTCTAGAATCTATGGTCTTGTCGCATGTGGTATCTGTTTCTGAAGGGATCTCTTCTCTGTTCTCCGAGCATTGACGCTTTCCCCTTTCCCTTAGATGTTTCCCGCACATTGCTTCATGTTATTTCCTGTCTTACAGTTTACGCAAAGGAAAAGAGTAATGATAATAAAGATTGACATGAAAGCTTTAAGCTCTTATGAATGCATAATCATGACACCCATAGTGAACTGACTCTTTGAAAAACACAAGACTGTCCTTCCTGAATACTTTGGCGTACAATCATTAATTTCTTTTAAGGTGCGTGCCCAATTTTGGTTAATGGACAGCTTTCCTTGAATACTGCACCGAGGAAAATTCGCGATGGGTGATTTCTGCGACTCGCATCGCAGCATCACAGATCGCGTCGTCAATATGTGTCATTGCAGAAAATCATGATCGCTAATTTTCGCAAATCGCATTTATCGCAGATCGTAGCATCGCATATTGCGTTTAGTCATTCAATCATTGTGTGCTTCTTACGCGATGTTGCGATATGCGACGTCGCATATCGGCCGTCGGAGATTTCTTAAGTTTTTTTCATTTAAGAGCGCTTCATAATGGATGCGATGCGATGAATTTCGCGTCGCTTCTTCGCAGTTTATGATGCTCATAAGAAATGTTTCATTCTCTTCTCGCGATGCGATAAAGTTTTAAGGAGTTGAATACAAAAATTTTCATAAAATGTTTGTTTGGATTTTTTATTAAGGGTCCCCATTTGCTTGGTGTTATTGCTAATATCAAACAAAGAGGGGGGTTGTTGGTGGCCACAACAATGGTGATTCACTGGGAAGAACCATATTCTCTGCTTTTCTATTGAATTTTAACTTCTGAAGCAAAAAAAAATTCATAAGTCTAAATTTTGTTATGGATAGATAGAGTACATTATGCCTTATCCTATCAATGATATTTTATTTCAACCTTTTTCTATTCCAATCGTTTGCTTCCTCAGGCTTAATCCTTTTATTTACATCAGCCACTACTTGGTCTTTTTAAGAAAAAATAAGGTCTTCTCTGTGTGTTGGCTTTTTAAAATATGCTCATTTGTCGTAGGTAGAGCCTCTACTGCTAGCAGGCGTCCATAGCCTCGACAGGGTTACCTATTACCCAACAATGATCCTTTATCCTGCTTAAGGCTATTTACAACCTTTCAGAGAAAAACCCATTTTGACACTTTTTCCTTTTTTTATTTCTCTAAAGAACATGTCTTGGTTTGGTGGCCAAATTATGACACAGTCATTCACTTGATTTACACTTTTGTTGAACAAGCTGGCTCGTGATGAGAGACCCTTGTCTTTTATTGCAACAACCTTGAGTCGTTGCGCTGTTTTGGTGACAGTATTGGCAAAGTCAGCAAGTTATAATATCTGTGATCATGATAAGTCGGCTCATGATGAGACTCTTATTCTTTGAGATATAGTGTTTTCTCAGATTGTTCCTCTGAATGCTGCGATTTTTTCTTTAGCAGGGAGGAAACCATTGTTTTTCCTTAAGAAAGCTCTGGACGACAATAATAGAGTTTGAAAACAACAGTTTTACAGAGAATATTTATTTTATTATTGATACCTCTCATTGTGTTGATATAAAACAATTTTTTGCCGAAGGTTGCTTTCATCAAAATTTTTTTAAGTTGAAACTGGTATCATATCTAGGCTAAAGTTAACTCTATCCGTCAATAATAAAGATCAGATTTTTCGAAAAATTTTACTATTTGTACAAGCGAAAAAATCAAAATCTAACAGAGAATTGGTGTCTTTTTTCGTGAACCCTTGTAGTAACCATCTACAACTGGTTTTATCTATAAGAAATAAGAAAAACTAAAACTATCCTACAAAAATAGAAGAGTAATCTTCTATGGAAAATATATTTTAAGGATCTGCCCATTAACAGGCAAAGAATCCTTTCTACCTGCTAAATCCTGCAACACAAACATTGATGGGCCTATGATTTCTACAATTTGAAAAGGACCAAGCCACATTTTCTGAAATTTTGTATGTTTTCCCTTTTCTTCATGAGCCTTATCCCATTTCAAAACTAGATCTCCCATCTGAAAAAATTTTCTGGTCATTATGCTTGAATCAAAAGAGGATTTTATTAGCGCTTGGTGATGAGCATGGGTCTTCTTAGCTTGTTCTTGTCGTTCTTCTCATTTAATTATTTCCATTTGTCTTAATTGTAAGGAGGAAGTAGATACTTCATCGATGTATTTTACTAAAGACAAGGAGGGGATCATTAAGTGAGTTGGAAGAACCACTTCCCTCCCATAAACTAAATTAAAGGGAGAAGTGCTGATTGAAGCTTTCTTCGTTATTCTATCTGCCCATAAAGCGTTTACCAAAGTTTTGTGCCAATTCTTTTGGTTCTGGTCAATTGTTTTTTTAATAATCCTGATTAGGTTTTTATTTGTTGACTCAGCTAATTCATTCCCTTGTGGATAGTAGTTGGCCGAATATTTCAGTTTGAACCCTCTTTTAAGTGCAAACTCAGTCATTGCATTCCCAGAAAAGTATGAGGCATTATCAAACATCAAAGCCGTCGGCAATTAAAACCTAGTGATTATAAATTGATCTATGAATTCAATGATGTTTTCAGAATTCGTTGTCTTGAGAGGAACTTCTTCTACCCATTTAATAAAATAATCTGTTGCCGTGAGGATGTATCTATGCTGCTTAGAAGAGTGAGGAACGATCTCACCTATTATGTCCAAGCCCCACTGACTGAATGGTTGCTCGATGTTTACCGACTGTAGTGGCATGGACGGCTTCTTTTGTATCCCTGCAGTAGTTTGGCAGACTTGGCATTTCCTCACGTAACTGTGTGAGTCTTTGAACAGTGTGGGCCAATAATATCCTGCACGTAAGATCTTATATGTAGTAGAATCTCCAGCATAGTGTTCGCCTGCGGGTCCGTCGTGGAGTTCCTGCAAAACCTTTTCGGCTTCAATTTTCTCAAGACACCTAAGAAGCACAGAATCGTAATTCCTTTTAAACAGAACATCATTTATGAGCTGATATTGTTTAGCTCTCAGTCTCAGAGCTCTTTTCTTGGTGTGATCCAGGTGTGCTGGAGCATACCCGTTCTTAAGATAATAAATGGTGTCAGCATATAATGATTCTGTATTGTTTAGGCTTACCTCATACGTTTGTACCTCTTCAGATGAATTTTCAGGAATTTGCGATGCTCCAGCCAACATTTTGCAGAAGCCTTGACCTCTCACAATGCTTGCTGGTTTGATCTCAAGGTCGTATTCTTGTAAAGCAGTGATCCAATTTGCTCTTTTTTCACCCACATCCTTCTGTATTAGAAGATTTCTTATCGCTAGAAACGGTACTATGACCTTGGTATGGGTTTTAAGTAAAAAAGGTCTGAAATATTTGACTGCTTTGAAAACAACATATGCCTGTTTCTCCACGTCTGAATAGTTGAGTTCAGCACCTTGTAGATTCGAGCTAAAAAATGAGATTGGAGCTTCCGCTTTCTCTTGATTTGCTTGAGTTAGAATCACGGCATATGATTTCTCTGAGGCGAATGTGTATAAGATAAAAGATTCTGAAAATTCAGGGTCGATAAAGATGGAGCATTAATGATAGCTTGTTTGATCAGGTTTAATGCTTCATGCTCATCTTGACCCCATTAGAAATTTGAATTATTTTTTATCATGGTTTGCAAAGGAGAAACAATTCGTGAAAAATCTGGGACAAATCTTTTCATAAAATTGATTTGACCAAGAAAATATTGCATGGCCTTTTTATTATGAGCTAGGGATATTTCAGAAATTTCTTTGATTCTATCAGGCTCAATGTGAATACCAGATTTTGACACTATGAATCCTGGAAGTTTTCCTTCACTTAATGTGAAAAAAGATTTCTTTGGGTTAAGTGAAATCCCATACCTTAAACATCGTTGAAATATTTGTTTCAAGTCTTTGAGATGGTCGCTTCGCTTCTTGGAGTACACTGTTATATCATCCAAATAAATTACTACAGATTTATTGACTAAACCCTTGAATGCGATGTCCATGGCTCTCTGAAATGTAGCGCCGACATTGATCAAACCAAATGGCATCTTCCGATATGTGTATGTGCCCCATTTAGTTTGAAATGTGGTTTTTAACTGATCATCGGGATATACCAGTACTTGATTGTATCCTGAAAATCCATCCAAAAAAGACATTAGTTTTGAGCCTGCTACTGCCTGTAATATCTTCTCCATAGGAGGGAGGGGAAAATTGTCTTTTTGACAGGCTTTGTTGAAATTATGAAAATCGATGCAGATTCTAATATCTTCGTTTTTCTTTCTAACGGGTACCATATTGGAGACCCATTTGGAATGTCTGATGGGGAAAATTATTTTGGCTTTTAATAACTTATTTAGCTCAGTTTTTATTTGGTTTTCTAAATTGGGGTGGATTTTTTTGAGTTTCTGTTGGACAGGTTTTTCGTTGTCAATCATAGGGATAGAATGTTGAATAATAGAAGTGTCGTATGTCTTTAGCTCATCGTAATTCCAGGCAAAAGCATTTTTGTATTGTCTCAAAAGATGAATATATGCTAGTTTTTGTTCAGGGGCTAGGTCGTGGCCTAGATTAACGTTTTGTGGTTTATCATCGGTTCCCAGGTTTACTAATTCGTAGTTCAGAGTTGAACTGTAGATCTTAGAATTAGTAGACCTTTTAAACCGACTTTTCAAATCGTATAAGTCTTCCAACTTAACCACTGATTTGGGTATAACATTATCAGTGCTATTTTGTTGTATTTGTCGATCGTGATGGTCTTCGTCAATTATTTGATTGGAGTAGGATCCTTCAGAAGTGAGGAAATTTACAATATCAGGATCATCATTGAATACTCTCTAGTTTGTAATGTTGTCAGGGATGGACGGTCTAAAGATTAATTCTATTGAGAATCTATCTGGACTAAAATCTTCGGAGGGAATAAGTCTAGAGGCTACGTTAGCTAAAAGGTCTGCGCTCGCGTTTTGGAGTCTTGGGATTGACGAAATATTGAATGCTATGAAATGCTCAGTCAGATCTTGTACTAAAGATTGATAGTGTTTCAAATGACTTGATAGGCAATGTATGGTGTTACGTACCTGTTTGTCGACAATCTCAGAGTCTCCGAAGACTTGAAGATACTTGACGTTCAACCCGATTGCTTTGTATAGGCCTTGTGCCAAGGCCTCATATTCTGTTGTATTGTTTGTGCAATCGAATTCAAGTCTGCACGTAAGCATGGTCTTATTTCCTTATGGACTAATCAGAACACATCCTGCTCCTACTCCTTTGTTAGATTTAGGGCCATCAAATTACAATTTCCAAAACAAAGATGTATTTATAGGTTCATCTACAAAATTAACACACTTTGAATTATCAGTTTGGGAAAAATTTTCGACCTGGGACAAAACTGAATTTTCTAAGTAAGGTGATGTATGAGCATTGAAATTGCTGAGGAAAGAATCTACCGAGTAATTGCCTATGATGCTACTGTTATATGTTATTGCTTCATTTTCTCCCTCCAATTCCGTTACTATGTACTGCTGGTGTAACTCTCGTTCAACCTTTATTTGATTTGGTTTACCATTGTAGGGTAACCACATGTGCGACTAGTCGGTTGAGAAGTATCCATGGAGTTTTTCGGACCAATCCATGCTAATAATTAAGCCATAGAATTATGGGATATCCGCTACTAGAATGTCAATAACCTTACATACCTTCGGGTTAGACGACAATCTTATGGTGACTTGATTAAGTTCACCAATCACTTCGACTTGAGATCGATCCAGCTGAACTATGCGCACTGCAGATTTTTGTGGTTGAACATTCAACTTGGCACATATTGATCTAGGTAAAATATTCGTTGAAGCCCCAGAATCTACCAAACAATTGTGCACATTTTTACTGAAAATTTCATAAGTGAGAAGAAAAGGGGGAGTGTGAGATCTTGATCTTCCTCCAATCAAGGCGATGTCATTTGGATCAATCTTATTGGTCGTGTTGGTTGGAGGTCTTCCCATGTTGTGGGAAGCTACAACTATAGGCAAAGATGTAGTAGGCACGGCATGTAATTCTTTCATCATTATCTTCTGTTGATGTTTCAATTTGCTCAATTCATAAAGAGTGATATTAGCCCTAGTCTTTTTCATGTCATCAATAATATTGTATTCCATTTCATCTGACACTATTAGTGTTCTCGACGGAGGCATTTGATCTAGTTGGATTGGGCTAGATTGAGTCGCTCTAGCGGTCGTTTTCTTTGTTGCGACTTTATCTTTTGCTGCAGGGTTTGCGCCCTTCTGCTTAGGGGTAGTTTGGGGAGGATCAAGTTGATTTTTGCTTCGTGTGCTAACCGGAAATGCTTCTTGATCTTCTTCTTATGGGAGGATGAAATCCCACATTCCTTGTAGTTCCACAACTTCTTCATCATGGGTCTGCCCTTCAGTGGTAATCTCTTCTTCTTCCTCTTCTTCGGATTCGACATTTGAGATAGCGTTGGGCGGTTTCACATCCATTGAAGGGCCTCTTTTAAAAGCTCTGTAGGGCTTTTTGAAGAAGTTTCTGCCACCTGTTTTTTTATGTCAGTCATCTCATTGGACATGGTCTTTAATACTTTTTGCAACCCTTCCAAATCGAAAGGATCTTTCGTCTGTTTCTTCTTGGGGTCTTCCTTGAAGGTGAATTTTTTAGATTTGCGTTCCTCTATCGCAGATCTCTTTTCCAGGGCTATTATGCGTTTCCCTACTACTATCGCCTCTGTCAGGTTTTCAACTAAAGTTGTTTTATTTTCCCTATCCACGAAGACTGCTAAGTTTGATGGTAAGGCAGTAATATACCATTCACATCGTACTTCTTCGCTAGGTTGGGAAGCAGTGGAAATTTTGTTGAGGATTTTATTGAATCATAAATTGAAATCTTTGATGGGTTCCCTAGCCTCGGCTTTAAGATTGGATAGGTCACTAATTAACGTTGCCATTGATCTGTCATCACCCAACTTGTGATAGACCCGAAGGGTAATGAAAAGTACCATGACCCAGCTGTTCCTTGCATTGTATAGGGAAAAAGCCGGACAACAGCGTCCTCGTTGGTAACTCTGTTGAGATTGACAGAAAGCATGAAATTATTAATGTGCTCTTTAGCTAGCATGCCTGCTTCTGGATTGAATTTGGATAGTCATTTCTCAGGATGGGCCGGTCTTTGGCTCAGGGGTGGAGGCATTAAAACTGCTCCAGGATTGTTCCATGGAGACTGGGCCATTGTTGAGATGCTAGTAAATGACAGTGCAGAGGATGACCCCTGAGGTTGGGAAGATGAAGATATTATGATCTTAGATGATTGAAGAAGAGGGGTTGTGGAAGGTGGATGAGTGGTTTGGAATGAAGATGTGGGTGGCTGACTTCGCGGTGAGGGAGTTGAAATGGACGATGTAGATGAAAGAGTCTCACTGTCAGACTGTTGTGGTGTTTTCCTTGCTCTTTTCCTGGTGGGGAGAGGGAATTCAGTTGGCTGGATGTCAAATTTTTCGCTCTCTAATCTGGTCAGGGGATGAGCAGGATTGTACTGCGAAGTCACGCTACTTTGAGATTTATTAGACCCCAGTGTAAAAATAGAAAATCCCTGGATTTTGTGAATCAAAGTTTGAACTTCAGGGGGTTCAATGGTAGATTGGTCTGAAATATTAGGGTATGTAGCAGCGGTTAATACTCGAGCGACTTCTGACTCTGGATTTAAACGTACTAGGGAAGTTGGGGGAGTTGATGAGGGTGATTTACTCTGAGAATGGTATTTAGATTTTGATTTAGGTGCCATTCATAGTTCAGGCCCTCCTTCTAGCGCCAAATATGTTGAAGCCCCGAAAATCAGGTCTAACAACAAGGGGGATACCCACCCAGTCCGGACCTTGGTTGGCAGCTCCTTATCTGTTTGGTATAGCGGGTCCGACTGGGGATAATGGGACCAGTTTCCCAATCTAAGGGTGTGTGTGTGTGTATAGAGTTGAATGATGCTGATCTAAGAGTACTTAAAGCTAATTTAATTCAGATTCTTAAACTAACTCTATGTTATTGTAATCTAATGAGAAACAACACATCTAATCTACGCTAACCCGGGGTGTCTATCTTCTATTATGCGATCTAAAAAGATTTCAAACAATAATTGGTAATAAAGATCATTCAGCTATCATAAGAATAGAATTCAATTAAGATAAACCACTTTGCATAAGAAGTTAGGCAAAACAGTTGTGAACAACATATCGCATAATAAGTTATTCATATATCAGACATAAATAAATGACTCCACAGTACAGAAGTGCCAAATGGTAACTCATACATTCATGTAATAACATATAAACAACTGAAAACTGTAAATCACTTTAAGAATATAAGCAAAAATGGCCAAGAGATAAAAGTACCATTTATGATTGATCCTACTCATAAACTTCAAGCAAAAACGATTTATCTCTACTTGTTATAACATCTACTAAGAGTACAAAAGTGCAACATCATAGCAGACATCAAATGCAAACATTAATAAATCTTGATCCATCCATTCATAAAAACCTCCTCTGAGGGTGCAGAAGTGCATGTTCCGAGGACAAGTTTTTGACAAATTTGTGGACCCTTCTCTAAATGCATGAGAAGGGTTAAAATACTACTTCCTAATTCTAATAATAGTGTCTTTACAAAATTTAGGATGCGGTTTTCAAATGACCGTCCTTTTTCTAATCTAATTTAAAAGAAAAAACAAATTTCTAAAATAAGGCTACTTCTGAACTTGGTCCTTAAAGTTGCAAGTGTTCATCATGGGCTTATGGAAGAGTCGGCTGGCTGACTTCTGCGCTGAGCTGGGCTGTGAAAACATAATCTATGAGAGCTGGCACTACTTTTTCGGCCGCGTTTATGATGCATTTCACAATCATCCATTGACTTATGCGGCTTGACCAAGTATGCCCAGTAGCATTCCCAATTTAACCTGTTCAATGCATGGATCGATTTTCCCTTTTCCTGTGCTTTCTGCTTCCAGTCGTAGTTTATTTGGTAGGTACCCTGGGGTGGTCCCATCGTTTAAGTTGGCCCTGTGTAAATTCTCATTTACACAGTCGACAAGAATGTTTGCTTGTGTGGCCGCTCTCTCCGCTGCTTGTTCCGCCTACCTGATTTGATCGTCCCATTTATTAAAGAGCAATTCTTTATGACTCTCGTTTATTCTGGGTGCACTTGCTCTTTTCCCTTCCTCTTCATCCTGCCAAGCTAAGTATTCTATATCCATAACATATGTGGACAGATAAAAAGGGGGATAGATCCTTTGAGACAAGGATCTTTTAGACTGGTAATTGATAACAGACGTGTATAGATTATTAGAAAAGATCTTGGCCCAATCCATAATATCGGCATTTGTGGCAGCATCTATTAGTGGTAGCCATTCAGATGAAAATTTATTGATATCCGGCATCCCAAATAGTCTACGCAGCATGGCCGCAGCAAAACAATATGGAGAGGTGAGGGAAGCAATGTTGTACATACCGTTTTTGTCCCTTTTGAGCGGCTCCTCTTTTCTGGACCAATCTTTGGTGGTCTCTGCTAGGTTTGGGTTCTCTGCCGCAAATTTCTTAACAAATTGTGCATTGTAAGTCGCTTGCGGTTCAAGAAGATGATACATAAGATTTAAATCTTGCGCGGAAAATGATCCTATGAGCCCATGTCCTTGAACCTTGAATTGCCTGTTGTTCATCTCTACATTCTCAAGTATCCACTTGATCATATCCGTATATGGTAGAATTTTGGGCCTAGCTGCTATCCGGTGAAGAAATGAACATGCTAGCTCCTCTAAGGATGCCTCGGAAGAGCGTTGTGAGCTCACGACAATATCAACCTTCATTACTCTAGGATTTTCTTCTTCCAGCAGCCTGTACATGCTTTCCCATGTCGATATCCCTGCGTCTCTGTTGCAGGCAGTGTCTGTATACAAAGACACCATCTCCTTCGTCTTTTCCTTCGCCTCAGAGCCTTGAGCTTTATTTTTCTTTCCCATTTGCTCCTGTGTTTGGCTTTGAATCGTCTTAGCTCTTAGTTCCTACAGATTACGAGTGAAGTGGAAATGACTGATTAAGAAAGGTGATGGGAGAGTTTTAAATGCAACAGATATATCAAATATGCCACTTTACGTGGAGTAATTCTTTACAAAAGCACGCGTCTTCATTTCATTTAATAACGGACAACTAATTCATTTACTATAATTAAAAGCGCATGATCTTGAGCCAGATTATGGTAAGTGGCTTTTCTTTGAATGGCGTGCCCGAAGGATTCATGATTAAGTGATTTATGATTTGCTTACGTAACAGCGCAGATCACGCCATCGCAAATCACATCATCGCAAATCGCAAGATCGCAGATTGCACCATCACAGATTGCACCATCGCATCGATCACAACATCACATCGATCGCAAAAGTTTGATGTTTGCCAAATCTTGCCAGTTCATTTCTGCGATATGCGATCTTGCAATCGGTGTTATCGCAGATCGGTAAATCTTGAAGTTTTTTCCTTATGAGTATTACTTCATTGCGATGCGATGTTATGCTTAACACGAGGGTCTTGCGCATACTGATATTATAGAGAAATGGAGGCATTCCCTATCTTTTTTGCAACGCGGTTTTAAAGATATTTCCCTTATCGTAGACTTCGGTTAAAAAATATTCAAAATACCTTTCTAAGCTTACGATGGTAACCTTATTTTGAAGAAAGGAAGAACTTGCTTTTTCTTAAAAATTTAACTAAGGGTCCCCATTCATTTAGTATTTTGGAAAACACTTAAATGAACAAGGGGGGGTGTTGCTGGCCACAACAATTGGCGATTCACTTGGGAGAACCAGTTATCTCTGATCTTCTATTGACGTTTTTCAAACTTCCGAAAACAAAAAATTTTCTCAGAAAACTTAAACTTTATTATAAAAAGATAAAACATATTATACTTCAAACTGTCAATGATATTTTGTTTCAACCTCTTTTTATTTTAATTACTTGTATCTTTAGCTTGTCCTTGCATTTACATCAGCCATTACTTGGTCTTGTAAGAAAAATTAAAATAAAGTTTTCCCTGTGTAGCAGCCTTTTTAAATATGCTCTTTTGTCGCAGGTAGAGCCTCTGCTGCCAGCAGACGTACATAGCCTCGACAGGGTTACCTATTACCCAGTAATGATCCTTTATCCTGCTTAAGGTTATTTACAACCTTTCAGAGAAAAACCCATTTTGACACTTTTTCCTTTTTTATTCTGTAAAGAACAATGTCTTGGTTTGGTGGCCAAATTATGACACAGTCATTCACCTGATTTACACTTTTGCTGAACAAGCTGGCTTGTGATGAGACCCCTTGTCTTTTGATTGCAACAATCTTGAGTCGTTGCCCTGTTTTGGTGGACAGTATTGGCAAAGTCAGCAAGTTATAATATCTCTGATCATGATAAGCCGGCTCGTGATGAGACCTCTTATTCTTTGAGATATAGTGTTTTCTCAGATTGTTTCTCTGAATGCTGCGATTTCCTTTAGCAGGGAGGAAGTCAATTTTTTCCTTAAGAAAGTTCTGGATGACAATAATAGAGCTTCTTTGGAAATGGTTGTTTCTACAGGGAATCCTTATTTTGTTATTGATGCCTTTCATTGTACTAACGTAAAACAATTCCTTCACTAAGATTGCTTTCTTCAAATTTCTTGGAGTTGAAACTAGTATCATATCTGGGTTAAAGTTCTATTGATAATAAAGATCAAGTTTCCAAAAGATTTTCTATTTATAGAAGCAAAAGTTCAAAATCTTGATAGAGAAAAGGTGTCTTTAGTAAATGTCAAATGTTGTTAACCAAAGAAAATTTTATTATGGAGAAAAAATATTTAATGAAATGAGAGGTAGATATTCCCTAGGGTTATGTACAAAATAGGGATAATCTCTTCTCTTATTTTTCCTACCAATTATTAAAAGTAAACCTAATAACCTAGCTAAATTACTGCTACTCCTATTCTAACTATATACAAAAATCTAACTAGGTGAAATGATATTTCCGGTGGAGCCATCTTTTCATTTTTATTCCTACACGTGTGTAACTTTCAAACATCAGTGTTAAGAAAAAAACTTTTCTTGGACTGTTAAAGTTGGATGTGGAATAAGAATGTGTAACTTCAGTTGGAATTCTGTCCGAAATCTCTTTCTCATGAAAACTTCTTTCCAACTGGATACCTATTGGATCATAAAAATCAGGATGAATTTCTGTTATGGATTGATGATCTTGTAATAGAGGAAGTTCTATACTTCTTTGACACAGTTTAGCTTTCCAAAATGGTAGCACGTCTTTCGAATGTTATTTGATAAGGTGCTCAACATACCATAGTAATCTATCAAAAGTCTGAAAATTTAAAACACAATCCGATTTTGTACGGAATGAGTGCAAGTGAGAAAGAAAGAAATGATTATCTGTACAAATAATGTTACAGCACAACTGGGATTGGCTTGGAATATCTTGTTTTTCACAAGAACTGGCCAGAATTATGGGATCCAAACAATTTCGAATTCTGTCTTGTGAATCAGAAGACAAGTTATGATTGTGAACAGGCATGGGGGTTTCTTCATGATATGAATCATAGATCGGGGTATTGTCTTGGATAGTAAAATCAGGCAAATGATCTTTTGCTTTGAAATGAGGATTGAATGATATGATTTCCGAATTAGAATATCTCTCATTATCTAAGTTTTGATGAGTTACTTGGGATAAATCAATAACATCATCGTTGTCAAAGTAACCATCATAAATGATTTTACAGGTTTCCCTAGATTTCTCTTTTTCGTCATATATTTTCAAACAAGGAAGGTCAAGTGGTTCTTGTTTGAAAATGATCAAAGGATGTTCTATAGCTGTCCTTTTATCTTGAAAACCTATTGATGACTCATTTCAATAATCCTCTGTGCTTTTTGAGATATCTTTAATATTGAGAGGGGAAAAATTAGCATCACTAAAAACATCAGGATAAAGAGAAAAATGTGATTATGAAACAATGCATTTGAGAATATCATCATGGAAAAATATTTGTTCATCAAATTCATTATAGACATCGGGCTTTAGATCATACCTTTGTGTACTAATACTTTTTGAAAGAGAAATAGTTTGTTGTTCTAACCTTGGCATCTGCATTTGTTGACTTGCAATGATATTATCTGACCTTGTATCAAAGTCATCTCCTGGTTCCAAGGCAGGCTTTCCTCCAACATTCTCGCTTTTGTCTTCTTGCATTAGGGCATGCATGACTCCTAGGCTTTGGAGACTTTCTTCATTATGGGCGATTTGTATATTCAAATTGGAATTCTCGTTCATATTAGAAGAAAATGAGACAAAAATCGAACTAAATTCTGCTTGATCAGACATAGGAGGCAGGGAATGCTCAGCATAATCTGAAGATTCTTCATCTATGAGTTCACTTTCCAGATCGTACATTAGACAATTAAGATGAAATCGCATATTAAAATCCCTAACAGATTCATCTTGTTTCCGTAGATAATCAATTTCATCATATACCTGGTTATAGTCATAACAATCAAACTCAAAAATGAAAGTCTTGACGAATTGGTCCCAGCTGTGAATTGATGCAACTGGGAGGGTTCTGCACCATTTTCTAGCTTCCGTCGTGAATGTAAGAGTAAAAATTCTGCATAAAACGCCTTCATCAATTCTTTGAACATCATAACTTGAAACTCTTTGAATAAATTGAAGAGCATGATTAAAAGCAAAAGAATTATTCTTACCATTGAATTTTACCTGAGACAAGAGTCTTACCACTTCAGGTGGAGTGTTGGAAGAGGTAGGAACATGGATGCAACTCCAAATGGGAAGTTTGTGAGCAGCCATCCTCATTCAAATGTTACAATTGAAAATCATTCCAACAG